>JAECUM010080411.1:0-14564 GCA_016617855.1 Megalonaias nervosa | reverse complement strand
TGAAGCTTCATTTTACAGCAAACTAGCGAGTGATCGGTGTCGCAGTCAGCGCTATGGAATGTACGAGTAAGAAGCACACCCTTCATGGCAGACCGTCTCGTGATGATCAAGTCCAGCTAGTGCCAGTGTTTGGACCGGGGATGCCTCCAAGACACTTTGCACTGTGGCTTCGTCTGAAAAAATGAATTGGTGATGCTGAGGTCGTGGTACGAGCACATCTCTAGTAGTCGCTGCTCATTTTCATTCATCTTCCCAATGCCAAACTTGCCAAGACACAAATGCCAGGAGTTATGATCGGCACCCACCCTAGCGTTGAAGTCGCCCAGTAATATCAAGTTCTCTTCCTTGGGAATTTTGTCGATGAGCGAGTCAAGCTCGTTGTAAAACGCATCCTTGATATCTGTGGTGGCGCTGAGTGTGGGAGCGTAAACGCTGATCAGGTTGACTGGCCCGGTTGTGGTGTGGAGGCGGAGAGATAGCAGTCTTTCATTTCTTTGTTGGCAGGGTACTATCATCCCCAGCAGAGAGTTCCTGACGGCGAATCCAACACCATACTCACTGGCTTCGTCGGTGCTCTTTCCTTGCCAGAAGAACGTGTAGTTCTTTTCTCTGAGGGACCCGGAATCTGGTAGCCGTGTCTCCTGTAGTGAGGCGATGTCGACATGGAGTCTTGCAAGTTCGTCGTTGATGACTGAAGTCTTTCGAACATCACTGATTGCCTGGAGATCATTTGAGAACCCAGTCAGCATGATCCGGACATTCCAGGTACCTAGCTTGAGGATTGTTGATTTCCTTGTTGCTTTTCTTTTGTTGTTTCTTGGTGCAGTAGTTGCAGTCCGCTTGTCAGGTACTCGCGTACCTTAAGCCCTACGCACCCAGCAAGGCAGGCGAACTGTGGCGGGACGGCACCTTATTGGCTGGGGGCTGCCCAGCTTGAGGCGGGCGATAGCAGTCCAATGAGACCTGTTGATCTCTCCCACCGTCGGAAGCAACCCCTGGAGTCTGACTCTATGCCAATCGAGTGGTGACTTATAACCGGTAACTGTTGCTTCCCGTGTTGTGTCAACGCTGTGAGGCGAAGCTGGAGTGTCCTCTCCAGGGCGCAAGCCTGGGCAGGGTGATATGGAGAATCAGCTGTTGCCCATGCAACTGACTCCCCCTCTCCACGCAGCTGATGGATCCAAGGGAAAGGACAAGCCGATAAGTCATGGCACCAGCGACGTCGCAGGAATTGCCGAGATGACACTGAAAGCAATGCCAAGTCGCCTTAGGGACTCCGTCTCCGGATTTTCTGTTGGGGTTTACTCCCTTAGCCTTTCCCATGAATGGGTATAGTCGCAAGGCAGCGAAGGTTTGAAGTCGGAGTTTACCTTCTCCTAGACGGGCAACCACCCAAGGTTAACGGGCCCCATCTGCCCGAAGCATCTGGTTTTGAGGCGCCAGAAACTCGCCTGTCATCCCTTCTCCAGTCAGTTTAAACAGGTTCCGCCGGGCTTGGTAGTTAAGCCACTCGTGAAGGCCTGGAGCTGGATTTAGTTGTCAGAGGCTCTCTCAGGCGCAAGCCATTGGGGAATTTCCAAGGGAAGTGGGTGCTTGTCTCCCACATCCGCCCCTGGCGATAACAACCCTTGGAACCCGTAATTAAGTAGAACTAAGCTAATATGGTCAGTTCATAATCTAATTAAACTTACAATCCCATTGCCATAAATTAATGTCTTTTCTAGCTGCTTCTCGCCTTCCTAACTGGAACCATAACATAATTAGATTTCTTAGATAAACAATTACACCTCGCTGTGGGCTGTAAATTACTAGCCGGACTATGCCAGTGGACACGCGTTCCTAAGGCTAATACCATCGATTCTCGGTCGAAACGAATTTACAACTTAATTATGCAAACGAATTAATGGACTTCACTTCTTGTCCTAATTACACTACTCGCTAATTAGCGATTCATTGACACATTTCCAGACATAGAAAATCAATTCTCTGCATGCACGATACAAACCGTTTAAGACATATAATTTAATTCTTACAATGTGTATTAGAGTAATGCATAAAATCGCTACACTACATGATTTCTATTACATTCAAGAGAATGTATATACTATTATATCTGAACTCAAGGAAAATTGAAGTATGAATATAAAATGATTAAATTCAACAAATAATTACAAACTAACATCAACGAATATATAGCATGCAATTGAGACTAATTTTGTGCTTTATTGAGACTAGTTCGTACTATGCAGCGGAATCTCCCTCTATTGGTGTCCTCCACTTTCCGATGCACATCCCTTGGACAATATAGCGAGAAATACCCGGATCTAAGACTCTGGCTCTCCTAAGAACATATATTGATCAACTTCGCGATTGATATTACTTAAACATTGAATTTCGTCTGGGACCCCCCCCCCTCCGTTTTGCTTAGCCAATCAGTATTACTTTTTCTAATTGCCAACATTTTTGAACACTCCCATAATCAGAATAATTTTCTCTAGAACGCTTTTATTAATAACAATTCTGGAAAATATAATTTTATGACACCTAATTCAACAATTCAAGATTTCTCAAAATATTTGGCTCTGGTTTGTCTCAGCTTTGTCATTTCCCACTACATGACCTTATTTTAACATTTCTGTCGCACCGTTATCAAAAGTTAAAATTCACTTATGACTCCGAACTATTACAAGCTGCCAGGTTTTTAAGAGCCTAGCCCAGATCTCGATCTTAATGACTCCGTGTCACGCTGACCACGACAGAATGTACTGCGAATTTTTTTGTACAAAATTTTGCACCATTACAATGAGTATACTCTTGGTAGCTGACATAGTAACTAGGGTAATGCTACAATCGGACTAGAAACAACAAAGGTGCAACACGTAAACATCCGATTGGAGGATCGGTAAAAAAAAAACAAAAAAAACCTGTACGATTGGTAAATTACTGAAAGAATTGCAAGCGAATTGCATAAAGGACAAACCATCGGGGAAGAAACCGATGCTGATTGAACTGTACACATCGAATAAACCCAGCACATAATTGATGACCAGTCGGAGTTTATGTCGTAGGACAGCTATTGTGTCTAGAGCCCCGGATGAGAATTTGTTATAGTAAGACTGGGAGGGGAGCAACAAATGCTGTACAGTTAGTTTTTTTCCGCCCTGGAATCAGTTTTGTTTGGTGGGTTTGGTGTTTAGTGCCAAAGCAAGCGCAGTAACATGCCTTGCCCAAGGTTGATCAAATGGTAGGATTCAAATCCGCACCATTTTGACAACGAGCCTGGCACATTAACCATTGAGCCACCTCGGCTCTGGTCTCCATTAGTCGCCTTTTGCGACATGCGTTTGGGCGCATAGGGTCTGTTTTGCATCATCGAGCCCGCAGAGGGGATGGGGCCAATGAAATATACTTTTCTTGTCTGTATAATGTTTGAACTTTACAACTGTCGATAAAATATTATGAAATTACCTAGCTTATCAACATGTCATCTCGTTAACATGACGCCTCCGTCTGTCAATTGGGTTCTCTCACTCCCTTTTTGCCCTTTAACACTGCAAAATATTTTTATATTATTTTTCTACATCAATAGAGAACTAAAATCATACTATGGCTTTGCTTCAGTTTTAAATTTGTTGCAGGAATATACCACTCTAAAGAAAATGTTAAAAATAAACATATTTTGAATGTTTTGAATGAGGAGACAAAATTTTAATTGCTATAAAATCTTAATAATATAAATTTTTTCCATATACACATACACTGGCGATAGGGTTATAGTACTTGAAATATAGTGAGTCGTCGAGATTATTATGCACTGAAAAGGAGAGAGAGAGAGAGAGAGAGAGAGAGAGGATATTTCATTTTTACATAAAGTATATTGTACAAAATGTCTCGGTATTGTTTGGTTTAGTCGTACAAGTGAGGGTTCCATATTTTCGGTTTTATATGTAGCATTTAGAAGCAGCCCTAAATTAATGCTATTATATCAGCGCCAGTGATTCAGCTATTACCGCGGCTGACATTCGTAATCTTCTTGGTAGATTGAAAAGATACAGCTAAAAGATTTAAATGGCCGTTGAAACAAACAGTTCATTTCATTATCCCCTTCGATAAAGTGGAACACAGGAACAAAGTAACAGTCATCATTTCCTATTGAAATCGCAAAGCTTAAGTTGCAAAATTCTGTTGTTTGTCCATGCTCAATCGTCCAAAAGTGGCACACCTTTACAGAGCTATTGATAATGGATCTAACTTCATACATTGTTTCTAAAAGATATGAAAAGTCTGTTGTTTCAGAATAAGAATGAACAACGTTTGACAAACGTCTTGCAATATCGAGTGGCACCATCACAGATTAGACAGATGTGGTCATCCAAGACTGTATTCATCGTTTTTCAAGTATGAATGCTTTAACAATTGTTGGATTATCACATGGATAAGATTATTACATGGTGCTTTAAATTATTGTAAGGTACCTGTTTTGAATGATACAACAAACTGCGATCAAATGGTGAAACTTTAAACCCGCTTTTCTTCTGCACATATCTGACATGGAAGGCAACACATGAGAGGTGATGAGACCACAGCAACCGGATCGCCTTGTACTACTTTAAGTCGCTGTTAAGAAGAAACATTTTACTCTTTGATACTTTTACTACCATAGCTTACACGCTTGATCCAAAACGGTTTTACAGAGGACGTTTGCGAGAAACACTTCAATGCCATTAGAAATATGTATAAAAATGCAACATAGTTACAATGACTGTTGACATTGCTGAGAAGATAGGAAAGAAAAGGATTCTAGAAGAAAGAGGACATTCTCTCTGAAAATGTTAGAATAATGCCAGTACGGTAGTGGTAGTATTTACCCTAATCTTTATGTAGCAGCAGCAGCAGCAGTAATAGTAGTAGTAATATTACTAGTTGTAAAGACGGTGGTGGTTTAAGTAGCGGCAGTAGCTAAAGAAGAAGAAATGTGGAAGTATTATTCGAGGTAGTAATAGTAGTAGTAGTAGTAGTACAAAAAGTAGTAATAGTATTGGCAGTATCATCAGTAGTAGTAGTAGTAGAAGTAGTAGCCGTATCAGTATCAGTAGTAATAGTATCAGTAGTAGTAGTATCAGTATCAGTAGTAGTAGTAGCATCAGTATCAGTAGTAGTATCAGTATCAGTAGTAGCGTCAGTATCAGTAGTAGTAGTAGTATCAGTATCAGTAGTAGTACTAGTAGTAGCATTAGTATCAGTAGTAGTAGTATCAGTAGTAGTATTAGTAGTAGTAGTATCAGTAGTACAATGTAGTATTATTAGCAGTAGTAGTATCAATAGTAGCATTAGTATCAGTAGTAGTAGTATCAGTAGTAGTATTAGTATCAGTAGTAGTATCAGTAGTATTAGTATCAGTAGTAGTATCAGTAGTAGTATTAGTAGTAGTAGCATCAGTAGTAGTAGTATCAGTAGTAGTATTAGTATCAGTAGTAGTATCAGTAGTAGTAGTATCAGTAGTAGTAGTAGTAGTATCAGTAGTAGTATCAGTAGTATTAGTATCAGTAGTAGTATTAGTATCAGTAGTAGTATCAGTAGTAGTAGTAGTATTAGTAGTATTAGTATCAGTAGTAGTATCAGTAGTAGTATTAGTAGTAGTAGCATCAGTAGTAGTATCAGTAGTAGTAGTATCAGTACTAGTATCAGTAGTAGTTTTAGTAGTAGTAGTAGTATCAGTAGTAGCAGTATCAGTAGTAGTATCAGCAGTAGTATTAGTATCAGTAGTAGTATCAGTAGTAGTATTAGTATCAGTAGTAGTATCAGTAGTAGTATTAGTATCAGTAGTAGTATCAGCAGTAGTATTAGTATCAGTAGTAGTATCAGTAGTAGTATTAGTATCAGTAGTAGTATCAGTAGTAGTATTAGTATCAGTAGTAGTATCAGTAGTAGCAGTATCAGTAGTAGTATCAGTAGTAGTATTAGTATCAGTAGTAGTATCAGTAGTAGTATTAGTATCGGTAGTAGTATCAGCAGTAGTATTAGTATCAGTAGTAGTATCAGTAGTAGTATTAGTATCAGTAGTAGTATTAGTATCAGTAGTAGTATCAGCAGTAGTATTAGTATCAGTAGTAGTATCAGTAGTAGTATTAGTATCAGTAGTAGTATCAGTAGTAGCAGTATCAGTAGTAGTATCAGTAGTAGTATTAGTATCAGTAGTAGTATCAGTAGTAGTAGTATCAGTAGTAGTATCAGCAGTAGTATTAGTATCAGTAGTAGTATCAGTAGTAGTATTAGTATCAGTAGTAGTATCAGTAGTAGCAGTATCAGTAGTAGTATCAGTAGTAGTATTAGTATCAGTACTAGTATCAGTAGTAGTATTAGTATCAGTAGTAGTATCAGCAGTAGTATTAGTATCAGTACTAGTATCAGTAGTAGTATTAGTATCAGTAGTAGTATCAGTAGTAGTATTAGTATCAGTAGTAGCATCAGTAGTAGAATTAGTATCAGTAGTAGTAGTATCAGTAGTAGTAGTATCACTAGTAGTAGCAGTATTAGTGTCAGTAGTTGTATTAGCATCTGTAGTAGTATTAGTATCAGTATTAGTAGTATTAGTATCAGTAGTATTAGTATCAGTAGTAGTATTGGTATCATTAGTAGTATTAGTAGCAGTAGCAGTAGTATCAGTAGTAGTAGTATTAGTATCAGTAGTAGTAGTTTCAGTATCAGTAGTACTAGTAGTATCAGTATCAGTAGTAATAGTATCAGTATCAGTAGTAATAGTATCTGTATCAGTGGTAGAAGTAGTATCAGTATCAGTAGTAGTAGTATTGATATCAGTAGTAGTATCAGGAGTAGTAGTAGTATCAGTAATAGTAGTAGTATCAGTAGTAGTATCAGTAGTAGTAGTAGTATCAGTAGTAGTAGTATTATTAGTAGCAGTAGTAGTATCAGTAGTAGTTTCAGTATCAGGAGTAGTAGTAGTATTAGTAGTAGTATCAATAGTAGTATCAGTAGTAGTATCAGTAGTAGTATTAGTAGTAGTAGTATCAGTAGTAGTATTATCAGTTGTAGTATCAGTAGCAGTAGAAGTAGCAGTAGTAGTATCAGTAGTAGTATCAGTAGTAGTATCAGTATCAGTAGTAGTAGTATCAGTAGTAGTATTAGTTTCAATATCAGTAGTAGTAGTAGTTTCAGTATCAGTATCAGTAGTAGCATCAGTAGTAGTAGTAGTTTCAGTATCAGTAGTAGTAGTAGTATCAGTAGCAGTAGTATCAGTAGTAGTAGTATCAGTAGTATTAGTATCAGTAATTGTAGTATCAGTAGTAGTAGTATTTGTATCAGTAGTAGTAGTATCAGTAGTAGTAGTATTAGTATCAGTAGTAGTATCAGTAGTAGTAGTAGTATCAGTAGTAGTAGTAGTTTCAGTATCAGTAGTAGTAGTTTCAGTAGTAGTAGTATCAGTAGTAGTATCAGTAGTAGTAGTATCAGTAGTAGTAGTATTAGTATCAGTAGTAGTAGTATCAGTAGTAGTAGTATTAGTATCAGTAGTAGTAGTATCAGTAGCAGTAGTATCAGTAGTAGTAGTATCAGTAGTATTAGTATCAGTAATTGTAGTATCAGTAGTAGTAGTATTTGTATCAGTAGTAGTAGTATCAGTAGTATTAGTATCAGTAATTGTAGTATCAGTAGTAGTAGTATTTGTATCAGTAGTAGTAGTATCAGTAGTAGTAGTATCAGTAGTAGTAGTATTAGTATCAGTAGTATTTGTATCAGTAGTAGTAGTATCAGTAGTAGTAGTATTAGTATCAGTAGTAGTAGTATCAGTAGTAGTAGTATCAGTAGTAGTAGTATTAGTATCAGTAGTAGTAGTATTTGTATCAGTAGTAGTAGTATCAGTAGTAGTAGTATTAGTATCAGTAGTAGTAGTATCAGTAGTAGTAGTAGTATCAGTAGTAGTAGTAGTTTCAGTATCAGTAGTAGTAGTTTCAGTATCAGTAGTAGTAGTATCAGTAGTAGTAATATCAGTAGTAGTAGTAGTATCAGTAGTAGTAGTAGTTTCAGTATCAGTAGTAGTAGTAGTTTCAGTATCAGTATCAGTAGTAGCATCAGTAGTAGTAGTAGTTTCAGTATCAATATCTGTTGTAGTATCAGTTGTAGTAGTAGTTTCAGTATCAGTATCAGTAGTAGCCTCAGTTGTAGTAGTTGTTTCTGTATCGGTAGTGGTAGTCTCAGTATCAGGGGTAGTAGCAGTATCTGTAGTAGTAGTAGTAGTATCAGTAGTAGTAGCAGTTTCAATATCAGTAGTAGTGGTAGTACTATCAATATCAGTAGTAGTAGCAGTATCAGTAGTAGTAGTAGTGTCAGTATCAGTAGTAGTAGTTGTAGTAGTAGTAGTAGTAGTAGTAGTAGTAGTAGTAGTAGTAGTAGTAGTAGTAGTAGTAGTAGTAGCAACAGCAGTAGTAGTAGTAGCAGTGTTTCAGCCGGAGCTCCATGCTGCCAGCTTAGACATTCAGACATCAGTCAGTCCGTACACAAGTAAAAAAAATGAAAAGACAAAAATCAAAAGTAATAAATAAGGAAAATAGACATCAACAAATGTCTATGAGCATGAGAATCCATTCATCACAGAAGTCACCTATTATTTCAATAATCACTTAAATTCAATCGCCTATTAATTCAGCAATAACTTAAATTTGCTCGTCTATTAATTCAGTAATCATTTAAATTCAGTCGCCTATTTATTCAGTAATCATTTAAATTCAGTCGCCTATTTATTCAGTAATCATTTAAATTCAGTCGCCTATTTATTCAGTAATCACTTTAATTCAGTCGCCTATTTATTCAGTAATCATTTAAATTCAGTCGCCTATTTATTCAGTAATCATTTAAATTCAGTCGCCTATTTATTCAGTAATCATTTAAATTCAGTCGCCTATTTATTCAGTAATCACTTTAATTCAGTCGCCTATTAATTCAGTGATCACTTAAATTCACTTAAAATTAAATGAACTTAAATAAATGGTACAAAAACATTAATAATGAAACTGGTGATTAAGGTGATGTTAGTAGTCAAGAAAAATCCATAAATTCGATTACTCTAACTTTAAAGTATATTAGTTTGCATTTTAATCTTCTTAAACCCAAGCATTAATTTATAGAAATAATTATTTTCGAATTTGTCTTTATTAAAGATAATACGTGAAAACCTCGCACATTATAGAATCTAGCTGAATTCTCTTTAAATGATATTTCTGTTTAGATGAATAATTACTAATAGATTCATAAAAGTTAAAATGTCGTTTAGATTTGATGGTAAAAGCATATTTATAAGACTTATGCTCAAATTCAAATTTGTTATCGTTTTCGGTCCTCACTTTATTATTTAGTGAGGAAATTTACTTGTGACTTTAAAAACAACAGCTAATTGTATTTCTTTCTATTTTTGTAACAAGGAATTGTGTTTTTCATTTATTTCCTTTTTCGAAATATTTATACTTTGTCCTAAAATCTGGTTCGGAATTACTAAAAAATACCATTTAATACTGTACAAATACTTTAAATTTCAGCACACAAACTTGTTAACTAGAACTTCTCGATTCCATTGCGTCTCACTACCGATTTTATTTATATGTTTAGTTACATGAAGTTCACGAGTTAGAGAGTAATTTGAGATCTCAGTATTACGATCCAATAAGTCCAGTTGCATATGGAGGCAGATAAAAAAAAGAGTAAATATGATTAGATACTCTAAACTGAGTAAATACCTAATACACACTCAGCTTTCACGGGGAAAATAAATTGCATCTGTAAAATGCAGCAAATCTATCCTAGTGGATAAAATAAGCACTGTAACTTTGTTATAAACTTGTAAGCATTCAGAAGGATAATTTAACTTCATTTATGGTTCATTACCTTTTTCAAAATGTATTTCAAGCTACTTCGTCCCTATTGCAGCATGGAGAACAAAATTGACCACAATAATATTTCCCATTTTATCTTTGAAATAAATTGCCACTACAACGTAACATGATCTCACATGTCAATATTACTGAACTGTAGTTTTAATTTATTAATCATGCACATATTCCACTGTGTCTACAACTAAATGCTAATGTAGTTAATTGGGTTGCCTTCTTATTTACATCATCTCACTTTGCACAATCATCCATCGGAACGAAAGTATTTGTTCCTAGATCAACACTGACTTATAGTTTGAACTATTTATTTTAATTTCTCACAAGGATCAGCTTATACTAAATCGTTGTCTTAACCTAACAATTTTCTATTAACTGTCTTGTTGTACATGCGTGTTAGAGAAATAATAATAAAGTAAAATCTCTCTGCATTCAGTTTCTATTAAATCGAAGGCATTTCCACAGTTGGTTGCACCACATAGTAGGCAAGTGCACAGTTAAGAACTTCAATTTAAATACCATTTATACGTTATATATTTTCATAGGATGACTTTATGTAAAAATGCTATGTCATGATAGCAATGTATTTATTATAGCAGCCTGGTGGCCATATTGGACATATTGTGTGTGATTGTGTGATTTGGATTTTTTAACGTAGCTTTAACAATTATTCAGTCATATGGCAACGATGTCTGCAGTGTGGCAGTTTACTGTGATGTCTAGCACTGGGGCATCATGCCGCAGACATGTAGCATGATGTCCCACCCAGTCACATTATCCTGACACCCGGCCGACCAGTCCTAACACTAACCTCTTTATGCTGAGCGTCAAGCGAGGCAGCTGTTAGTACCATTTTTGTATGACTCGACCGGGGATCGATCCCACCGCCTCCCACGTCTGAGGCGGACGCTCTAACCACTAGGCCACCGGAGCTGACACCATTTTCGTTCGGGACCAACTAGAAGAATTCATCTAGTAAAACCTCATTTTGATATTAAATTCCTTTGCGGAGGAATAGCGATAATAGTATATCCAAGATGGCTGTTAGTGGGATATATTGGTTGCTAGGTCATCATGGTTTCATTAAAGACCAACTATAGACGTCTTTCAGTGAAAACCCCATGTCCATGTGGTCATCAGTTCAGTATTAGTAGAGATACCAAAATTTACAAGACGGTCGCCGTGACTGCCATATTGCATGCCTGACGAGCACAATTTTCATTTAGGAACAACTAAAACTTGGGTTGAAGGGTATAATGGTGCATGCTAGTACTTACAGTAGTTCAACAGCGGGTGACAATTCATGCAGATGAAAGTCATAACATTTAGGTGGTGTGCCTTGAACATCTTTCCTGTTTTTTATTCATGTTTTAATAATAATAATAATTGTAAAGATTGTGTTATATTTACCCTCTGAGTGAGAAATCGAGGAAAATTATGAACAATAATTAACTAGCAAGATAAAACTTTTAAATATTTATTTGGAACGCTTCCTTGTCAAACTTACACTTTACAGTGTGAAAACATACAGAACAGTACCTAAGAAGAACTCATATAAGTGTTTGTAAAGATCAATGTTTCTTGTACATCTGGAAAAAACCTAACGGAGAAACAAGACACCCATAAGATTTTGTAAGATAAGATGTTACTATAGATTTGCAGCCATTAAATGTTACTGTGTGGAATCTATGGTAACCGAGAGATTTTGTGATACTTGCCACCCTTTTCTAAAGCAGAAGGAACACTAGGCCAGTCTGTATTTTGGGGAATCCTATCGCATCAATGGCATTGACTAAAGCTATCGACAGCTATGGTATAACATGCAGACATTGCTTTCAGCAGGAGTCGGCTCTTGTTGTTAGATGTTTCAGTTATCTTTACACAATCGCTAGCAATTATTACACGGGTATAAAGTTTCATTGTGGCATTGTGGCCTGCGGAGATAGAATCTAGAACCGCCATATGGTTGATTTCACTATATGGAAACTTATTCTGTCTGAAAAGAATTCTGCATCTTGTGCTTCGGAACATTTTCCCCCTTATTAACACTGTACTGTAATAACTCGGTCAGCTGTTCGTGCACGGCGACTAGTCCAGTTGTGGTCAGTAATCTTTGTTCAGGGTATTACACGTTTAGCCTAGAAATGTCATTTAGACAATAACAGTAATTGTAATAGGTTATTAGCTATCTGTTAGCAGCATAAGGTATGGAGATTTGCGCCGAAAAAAAAAACTGATGACAAACAACACCAATGGCATCAGTGTAGAAATAAAGGTCAGTGGACAGAAGCTGGAAAGAGCCACAAGCTTCAAATCCTTGGGATCAGTTATCACAGATGATGGCTCCAAACCAGAACTACTTTGCAGGATTGCACAGACAACAGCAGCAATAACAAGGCTGAGACCAATATGGAAAGATACCAACATTGCTTTTGGTTCCAGAATAAGGTTGATGCGCTAGATTGTCATATCCATCTTTCTGTATGCTTGTGAAACATGGACGTTCACATCAGATCTACAAAGAAGGATTCAAACCTTCGAAATGAGATGCTGCCGCAAGATCTTGGGCATCTCATACATTAACCATGTAACCAACGAAGAAGTCCACAACAGGATCCAACGAGCCATCGGATCCTATGAAGACCTCTTGACCACTGTAAAAAAGCGCAAACTGAAGTGGTACGATCATGTCTCAAGATCATCTGGACTGGCAAAAACAATCTTGCAAGGCACAGTGCGAGGGTACAGAAGAAGAGGCTGACAGAAAAAGAGGTGGGAAGACAACATTAAGGAGTGGACAGGCATGGGATTTGGAGATTCCCAAAGGGCAGTAGAAAACAGGGAAAGATGGAGAGAATTGGTTGTAAAGTCAACTGTGGTGCCCCAACGACCTCCTGGGTCAAGGGATTGATGATGATCATCATCATTGGCTATTTGAATGATCCAATCAAAGTAAAATAAGTTCCATTGCATAACCAGCGCTCGAGTCAAAAGAAAAGCTGGATAGCGTTTGTCAGTCGAAACAAGTGGTGCTTGATAGTCATTACGAACTGACGCAAGTTGTTGCGAAAAGGAATTATCGTTTCGTTTATTCATATTTATTTCTTGTGAAAAAAACATTCAATGGAATGTTTACAATTTTTATCAATTATTGTTGGACTTGTTAGCGTTGGAGTAGCTAAGTCAAATAAAACGTTGTTAAAGCTACGTTAAAAATCATAATCACATCACATCAAATAAAATGAATTGTTGTACAAGAGGATACCTATGCAAACTGATGACAGTTACGTAAATATCTTAACAACTGTTATCAACAATCTCTCTCTCTCTCTCTCTCTCTCTCTCTCTCTCTCTCTCTCTCTCGCTGTGAATACTATCCTGCAGTTTTACCCAGTTATTAATTGTAATATACATTCCACTAACCAAAGGTATAACAAGGCCAAATAATTATGTTTATTTTTGTAGCTTGATTATTGACGGTTTATTTGTAAGAACTGCAATATTTTACGAGACGAAAGGAAAAGTGAAGCAGAAACTGTTACTTATTTTCAATCTGCGGTATCATTAACACGAAACATAAAATACATCTAACGACAATTACCTATATTTGACTATTTTGAGGCCATGTCTTAAACATAAATATGCTTGTACAATTTGTTGCTTTATTTTTCTGAAGCCAAAGGTCCACATACCGCATGCCTATTTACGGTCATCGTCGAGGGCAGAAACACAAGGCCCCTGTGGGAAATTACTTATCGACATTTGGTAGTTTAAATACCATGGAACAATCCTTGAAAAAAGTATTAAAAATAATCCTAAACACTGACAGGAGACAAGTTTTCTTTCCCGACACAAGATCACGTAAGACTAATTAGGTTAATTGGATATCCATATAAATAGAATGATGTCATCATCATACACCAAATAATCGCTCAAATACTTATACAATGTTTTAGAATATTTTCAAAACTCATACTTCTCCTTTTCGTAAGAAATGTACTGCATCTACAGTTGTCTTAACTTACCACGTAGACTGATGGAACTGTAGCATGCTGTGAGTGTTGTATGTTTTTGAGTGTTGTATGCTGTGCGTGTTGTATGCTTTGCGTGTTGTATGTTGTGCGTATTGCATACTTTGCGTGTTATATGGTGTGCGTATTGTATGCCGTGAGTTATGTGCTTTGCGTCTTGTATGCCGTGACTGTTGAATGACTTGCATGTGAGTAGGTTCTCGCTGGCTTTCGAACAGTATCAGTTTACATAGACAAGACTTAAATTCATCTGTAAACATTATCAATATACTTAGATTATCTGTTACCATCCGATATGCACAGCACAAAAAATTTTTGGATTGTAGATTAAATATAATATAATTCTGTCTCATATAAATGGGATTGCTCTTTTGCATTCTGACGGTTGATATTTGTTCTTTTTACCATTTTGATTTAATCATTCAAATAATATAAATACGTTACGTCAACTCAGTCTGCAGTGTTCCACTGGCATGATGGTTCTCATTACGTTAAGACATTTTTCTTCGCCTTAATCCACGCATGCTTGTTATATATGGTTACAACTTGGAAGAAAACTGCAATAGAGCAAACGAATTCTTGTCGCACTATCGATTAAAAACTCATTAGTGTCCAGTTCAGTCAAATTCATTCAGTA
>JAECUM010080399.1:0-16645 GCA_016617855.1 Megalonaias nervosa | reverse complement strand
TAGGCAGCACAAAAATCAACATGTTAAAAGAAAATTTATTAAAACAAGCTATAAATTTCATTGCAATTGAGCTAATTCTGAATATACTTTCATTCCGCTGTTCCTAGTTTTTCTCCTTCCTTTACAATCTTACTTTGAGTTTGCAGTATTTTTAGCTTCAGTCTTTTTAGCCTTTCTCTCTTTAGCCTTTCTTTGTCTATTTTCTTTCTCCGCTACTAATTTTTCCTTGAGAACGAGAGCCATTTTCTTCTCATAAATTATGTCATCACTCGTCAAAAGGCGATGCTATGTGATGGCATGTTTCGACTTTGGCCTTCGTGTTCCGTCTGCAATGGCAGTACCAAAAGTATTATCTAATTATGGATTCCAAGATACCCCGACATCAAAATTGGCACTCTCGTCGTCATTACACATTGATGACAATTAAGTATGTGACATTTCTATCTCTTTCTCATTCCCACCTTCAAGCAGTGATGTTCCATTTGCCAAATCGATGAGAAGTGTGCTAGCATCAAGCTCGTCATTGGTTGTACTAGCCAAAAGCACGTCTGAGCCAATGATGTATGGAGAATGCTGAAGGTTTTCAACTGCCTCGCTGGGTACCTCTACTAAAATAAGTCCTTCGTGCGGTGTTGTTTCGGTATCATTGGAATCCTGAAATGTCATGAAGGCTGATGGGACTTTTGTGACAGAGATTGTGTTACATGCATTAAATGGAGAAGCTACAGGGTCTGAAGTTGTTGAATTAGATGGTATGTGAACGAGACTGCTGATTGATGATGATGTTGAAAGGGCAGGCTCAGGCTGAGGCCTATCATATGGTACTGATGGCAAGAAAGCAGACTCTGGTATAGCTGCTCTATTGATTGGGAAAAGACCAGTTCCTTTGAAGCCACTTATTATATTGCTGGATGTGAATGCGTCTTGCCATGCCAGACGGAATAATCTTGGCCATGTGGCCTTATTGATATGTAATCCAGGATTTTCTGTCAGGAACTCCGTGCATACCCTGTTGTAGGCTTTACTGAATGGCCCGAAGACACTTCTATCTAAGGGCTGTAAGTAGTGGGTGGTGGGTGGCGGTAATGCTAAAATATGGATATTCTCTTTTTTTTTTGCCTCTTCTAGTAATCCAATGACTTCATGCGACCCATGAGAATCGAGGATCAAAAGCTGTGGTCGCTCAGGGCCGCAATTCTTCAAGAAAACTCCCCTAAACCATTCTTCACATAAAATATCGCACATGCAAGCTTTCTCCGGGTAGGTCCATACTGTACCAAATGGGGCATCCATGCAGTTAAATGACTGCAAACACTTCTTTGTCTTCCCCCTGGCAATGCACATGGGAGGCATTGCTGTTCCTGCTGCACTGACACAGGCGAGGATTGTAACATTTTCTCTAGAGTTATATGTTCTACCAATTACACTTCTGGCCCCTTTTCTGGCACACACAGTTGTTGGAGTGTGTTCAAACTGTTTCCCTGTCTCGTCACAATTCCATATTAAATGAGGACTGCCATGTAGATTTAAATTTGTAAATATTTCTTTGAAGATCTTGGAAGAATTTGTCAACAAATGTGGGGTTCATATAGAACAAATAGACTGAGAGCTGTTTGGATGGGTAGATGGATGGATGGAATTATAATTATTGGAACATAAACTTGACTGATTTTGAATATTTGGGGAGAAAGTTTAAAAAATATGATCACAGTTTGATACATGATAAAAACAGCAGCCACATCATAGTACTTTTGTATATCAATAATTCAAATAAATATCGAATGATCAAGCATTTAATTCATTGATCAAAGTTTATTGATTGATCTGATTGTCAGTTTACTGATGTATGCATAAAACTAGATACAACCAAATAAAGAGCCTAAAAGATTTTATCATATGCAAGACTGGTCGGAATTACCCCTGGCACAGGAAAATATCATGGGTAATTCCGACCATTGTATTTCTTTGGAGATATTGGAAAAATATAATTAATTGGATATATACTTAAGTTTATATTGCAAAGATAAAACTCTCTTTGTGAAGAAAAATCAATGATATACATTTATAATATGATAATACAAACCTGGCATGCGTGCAGACCCATATCTTTCTTGATGAAACTTGAAATTTCCCGCTTGCAACAAGTTACCGGAATAGCACTTGACATACGCATTAGCACGATCTCGCGATCTTTTGTACCATTAGGGTAACCACTCCAGGTTACAGAGTTGCTTTTCTTTTTTGGTATTTCTTAATATGCATCGGATATTGCTTCCTGTACGTTTGATATTATGATCATGAAAGTGGACGGAATTACCCCGGTGGTCGGAATTATACCTAGATACCCTAGAGACTTATCTCCTGTTTCTCGCTATTTTGAACCACCAAGGTATGAACATTAAATAGTTAATATAAATTCGACTTGTTAGTTGCAGAAAATAACGTTTATTTATTGATCGATGTCTGTTGATGCAATCATGCATATGTAAACTGCTACGAGGCGCGAGTCAGTGCCATGGCTGTCGGCCCACAGGTGCTCGACGCGAGCTTGATGTTAAGAAAAAAACAATAATCGGAAGGAAAAAAGTCATACAGAGTGACAAAAATACCTCAGATTACCCCCATGACCCGTTCTGACATTGGACCCTCTCTATCATACTATATAAGAGACAAGGTCAGTAACTTCCAAACACTTCGTTCCACCCATGACCCTCGATTTCCTTTTGCTATTTCCGTCTTTAACGGTATACGATCATATTCTATGGCTTGTTTTACCCCTGAGATATTTTTCTATCCATCAAGCCATCATTGACTATTCTGCGTTGCACCAAACTGAAGTTACGGGCTCCGAAACGTGCGAATTTCGCGAATTTTGTCTGAGTGGACACTACTACGCTCAGGTGACAACCGGTGTAAAGAGCTACATATACCATACTTAAATAACATCCATGCATCAGATAAATATTTTCAGTTATTATTTAACGTATTTCTGGAAATTTTAATTTGATGTAGTGCAGTCATACTTTAATGTATACTCTCATTAATTTAACACATTCAAATGATTTATAACACAATGAGATCATGTTAATACCTAATTTTGCCGGGGTACAAATATTTACATTGTGACACGGTGACGGTGCATGGATGTTATTTAAGTATAACCTTTTGAGCTAATCATATTTCGCCGTTTACGTGTGTGCCGCATAGTGTACATGTTTTCAAACTGAGTGTCGCTTGTATGTGTAGTGAAGAAGACAATGTCTAATTCTTCCATGGAACAGGATTCCTAACTTTGAATCGAGTTAATGGTAAGTAAACACTTACTTTTGCATCTACCACTGTTCTGTAATTGATGAAGGGATGTATCGTAGAGACGCAAACATGGCATATGTAGCTCTTTTCACTGGTTGTCACCTGAGCGTAGTAGTGTCCACTCAGACAAAAATTCGCGAAATTCAGTTTGGTGCAACACAGAATAGTCAATGATGGCTTGATGGATAGAAAAATATCTCAGGAGTAAAACAAGCCATAGAATATGATCGTATGCCGTTAAAGACAGAAATAGCAGAAGGAAATCGAGGGTCATGGGTGGAACGAAGTGTTTGGAAGTTACTGACCTTCTCTCTTATATAGTATGATAGAAAGGGTCCAATGTCAGAATGGGTCATGGGGGTAATCTGAGGCATTTTTGTCACTCTGTATGACTTTTTTCCTTCAGATTATTGTTTTTTTCTTAACATCAAGCTTGCGTCGAGCACCTGTGTATCGGCCAACATGTTCAACTTATAAAATGACCTAACTGTTTGGCATATTTCTGTGACTTTTATCCGACTCGTATTAAGTAAGTTATATTGTTACTCTGGTACATTTTTGGAAAGAAAACTACCGAAGATAGGATAGGTTACCGTAGTAAAAATGCATTCCTTTAGGCTAACATTTCGAATTATGCACGCTAATTAGGTCAAGAGTGCAAGATTTATCGTTCTTGACCAAACCTTTTTTTTTAAAATACGAAGTATAATAAATTGAAATCAATGACAAGTGAAATTTAAACGAATTTATGTTCAGACATGTGTATACATATGCTGATATACATAGATGTGAATAAAATATGCATATTAAAGATATTTAAATTGTGATAATTACAGACATGGTTGTAAATAACCTAATACAGGAATGTTTTCTGTGATAATTATGTACATGAGCGTTTTGTGAGTAATAAACACAGCATATATTAACAACATGGATAACATCTGTCATCAACTATGCAGTATATTTACTAATTAATAAGATGGAAGAACTTGTTTACATTGGAAGTTGATGGGTCTAGCTCAATTGTGTGATTGGGATTCACACACAGTTCTAGAGAATGCTCAGAATCATGCAGAATATTCAACCAAAAATTTGCAAAAATTTGTACGTCATTTTGCAAGCCCTATATTTCTTTGTTAAATTCTGAATTGATTATTGTGTACATGGTCTTATTAGTGAATAATGTTGATGCTGCAAAATGATAATTGTGGAGAACATAAGCTGGCTACTATTTGCTACTATATATTTTCAGTGTAAGTACAGCTAATAGCCCCAGTTTAATGCTGCTCAGCGTTTAAAAAGGGGCTAGCTGCCAGATAAGGAAAAATGGACAAAATACAAAGTCAGGATCTTTGTCACAACAGGTGGGATAGAAATGATAAATTTAATTGTGTTTATTCTAAGACAGTAATTTCAGAGTTATAAGGTATATAAGTACTTTGGCATTTTTTTTTTTAAGTACAAATATGGCAACATTTAAAGGCTTGTGTAGCCCTTTATAGTAGGCACACTAGTCATGAATTAAAGCAATGAAGTTGGCACCATGTAAATAACTGTAGGACTTTTTAAATTCAGAATGTTATCAGAAGGCATTACTTGAAGCCAAACAAGCAGAAGAGACATCTGATGTTGAATCGGACGAGGAGCACAAACCCAGGCCAAAGAAAAAACCTCAGTGCTACATAAATTGGTCTGACAAGGAGAATGGTGATGGTCAGTACATGCTGGAGAATTATCAAGCCTTTACTTGCTTCTTTATAATGTGATGCTTGACACTGTGGTATTGTTTATGAAAAGAATCTTACAGATGTTAAGGGACCATCAGCCAAGTCTGCATTACTTGTCTGCCTTTATGTAAATAAAATAAACTTTCTTGTTACTGAAAAAGACTCCTTGCAGAAGGCTTAACTACATTTTATACATACATCATGGATGGTGTCCAACATACTTTTATGATCAGAAAATAAAATCCCATTGTTTTAATTATGGCTTGCTGTGGTCACCGATTTTTAAAAATATTTATCCAAGCTAAATATATGATGATTACTTAATAACGCATTTATTGGTGGTGAGAGACTAAATCCATGATTTGATCATTGTGTTTAGCATTAATTGGAAAGCTGAAGATTAGTAATCTTTTGATATGCATATCTTGATTGTACCATTTAATTTACAAAATTCAATTTAATTTGCATTGGTAAAATGTGTAGCACAAGAAAAGTAATTATGAAACCAAGATAAATCACATATCTTTGTTTTGTCTGGAGCTCGGCCTCATTTATTGCACATTTCTGTACATTATTTTGTCTTTAATCCAGGATTATTCACTGCATTCGGGTGCATTTCATGATGAAAATTCAGCAGCTTGATTTAAAAGTGGTGATTATTATTAGCGATTGTTCTGCATACCCTCTATGTCACAAGGAGTCAGTGTAATCAAGAACTCACACTGTATTTATAAGTTCTCATTAATATTTCAGATGAAGATGAAGAACTTAAACAAAGATGAAAACCTCAAGTGGAAACATTCTTTCCGGTCAGCCCTCTTTTCCTGCTGGTATGTTCTATTTAGTTATCTGGTCTCTTTTTATCAATTGCTTTTATTCCATGCCACAATTGGAAATTCCTTATCAAAAGCATCTATTTATCTGTCTCTTTAATAAGATGTGTTTAGGAGTACTTATTCGTGCTGTATATATGGGATTAGATGTTTTGTTCAAAATGAATGCATTTTGTGATATATTATATCACTGCCTAATAATACAATGGTCATTGTGACCAGTATACATTTAGTTTACATGCCAAAAACTCCAGGCTGATTTCTTTGTTTCTTTTTTACTGCAATTAAGGACTAGTTGTTATTTTTGTATATTTAGCTGCATCCAGAAGGACAACACCATCCCATCCCCATCCACTCTGGAGTGGAGAATAGAAAGATTTCTCTCTGCCAGTTCCTCTACAAGTAGTAAGTATTGATGGGAAAAAATGTACATGAGAATAATGAATAATGAAACAAATAATACAGATGTTGATTTGTATATAATCTCTTATTTCATTTACTACTCTCTAAATATGAGTAAGTCAGTTATACACTGTATTCATGAATTTAATTCTCATCTAAGGTAGAAGAACTGTTTAATGTGTTACAAAATGTTGGGTAATTTGCAGCAGTAAACTAAAAACACGTTCGGTAGTATTTATAAACGTTTATGTTTCCATGCACATCAAACTCATTGGTGTGTTGTCACTTCAGTTGATAATAGTCTTGTCATCTTGTAGACATTGTAAATGTTAGTATTCAATACTAAGGTCATATACATTGAGTCAACATCAAAATTGTTTGGAAAATGGAAGATTATGACATGCAAGCACAAGTTTTTGTAGCTTAGGCACTGTTATTTCTGAACATTGTGAGATGTGTAATTAGTTAAATTATAGGTCATAAAACATACTGTTCAAGACTTAGTTGTGCATATAAACAATATCTACAATGGATTCTTTTTTCATCGATGTGTCTACTCTGTTCATCATTCGGTTGGGTTTTTTATGTTCCTTTCTTAGGTACACCATTGTCATCTCTAAGTCTGACGCCAAAACCATCTACATTGAAATGCAAACTTTACAGACACCAGTAGTGAAACAACATGTCCAGGGAGTAAAAAAATACAGGATTCCAGTGAAAGTAAGTTTTATTTCTTTTCAAATAAATTGTACAAAAACCATCTATTTCATTCCATAAATATTTTTCATTGTTAGACCCATGTTCACTGTACAGATTTTTACAAGGAGTTAATAGTAATGATTTTGATCTTTCAAAACTGATGCTTAATTTCATCATACATCTTTTACAGATTTCGAGCTCAGTGTACTTACGAAACTGAACACAGTTATTGAGAATCAGCAGGAGCAGCTGGTCCTCCTAGGGAAAGTTTTAGTTAATACACAAGGCCCAGACACATAATATACAGAAGAAATTCTTTCAACGCCATGTGACTCAGTGGAGGAACTAGAGGACCTTTCCCAGAGGTTGGAGGAGAATCATGAACTCTCCAAGAAGATGGTAATTTGGGGCCTTATTTTCTCAAATAAAACTGTTTTCCTGTCTATAACATTTATTTGCTGTTGTGAACCTCAATATGCATCATACAAGTACTGGGGCACCTGCATAATTATTTTCGGGGGTGGGGGCAAACATGTAGCAGCAGAGAGGGTGAACAGACCATTTTGCTTGAGACATTATTTATGAAAAAATAAGCCTTTCTACGAAAAGGAAATCTTAAAGTCAGTAACGTTAAACCACAACCTCTAACTGACCTAGAGATTTCTCTAGGGTTAGTTTATCTTGTTACCTTATCTCTGACTCTTTGGGGTTTTTTTTATGGTGTGTTTATTTTACGTGTCGGTCACTCAACGTTGGTCGTTCACCCTCTCTGCTGCTGTAATTAACCAAAGATTTTATCCAGACCTATACAATATCTAGATCTTGGGTCATGTAAATTTATTGTTATAAATCCGATCGGAATAGCTTGTGCTTTTGAAAAGAAGTTTTTAAACTTAATCATGTCCATATCCCCTGAACACCAAGTATAATAAATATTTTGTAAAGTATAATTATCTACTCCATTAAAAACAATTAAGATATTGCAATTATCTCTGATTACTTTAGGAATTTGCGTGTATTTCTGAGTTAAATAAATTACGTCTGTATTTATGTGACGGCCTCGTGAAAATATCCGAGCTGGATTGGATTGTTTATCCAGCATTACATCATCGTATACTACGAGATTATTGATACATCCATCAAGATCGTCTATGGATGGAGCTTCATCGATATCGGTAATAAAATCAATAGCATCATTATCAGGACACGTCAGCGACTTTGCATTTTCATTAAAATCTTTAAGTACTTCGTAACATCGTTGATCATGTACAGATGGTGCTACTAAATATAATTTATCCCACTTGAGCCATCGCATTATCAGATTAAGTAATAATTGCGTTTTACCAGACCCAGATGGGCCAAGTATAATTGCTTTGATAGAATTTGGTAGCGCTGGATGATGTTTGACTGGCTCTTGTTTTCGTGTCGCTGAGAAGTCAATTATATCCATATAATAATAATATGGATTCATATTGTGTTCGATGTAGAACACCCACTCATACCAGTGGATTAACGACAATAATAACATAAAATAACAGGGGCGCACTTACAGGCAAGTGTGTGAAATGTGGTACAAAAAAGTACAAATTTATTTCATTAAAGACAGGTGGAGATATCGCTGCTTCGTTAGGTAAATTACCAGGAGCTCCATGGGCAAAGTATCCTGGTAAAAAACATACCTGGATATAATTATTGTGGTTCTGGAACTCGTCTCGATATCCGACTCGATGACCAAGACCAACCAAAACCTGGAAAGTATCCAATAAACGCAATTGATCAAGCGTGTCACATTCATGATGTCGCGTATAAAAATAAAGACTTACAACAACGGCACCTTGCAGATGTGAAGTTGATTCATGCGTTAAATTCTATACCTGATAAATCTCTCAGAGAGAAACTTGCTAGTTTTCTGGTAAAAGCTGGTATGAACGGTAAAATATTGTTAGGGGCTGGTAATTAATCAACTGATTATTATCATAATAATGGAATCTGTTTATTATAGTCCAAGAGGATACTGGAGAGGTAAAGCAGTGAGTAGTAAACTTGCTGAAGCAGCAAAAGTCTCACGTGATGTTGCTGCAGCGTGGTTAGCATGACAGGCAATATGGCAAATCTATCTAAGTCCACCTAAAACAATTACGTATGCACATTTTGATGTCAGTACCCCTAATGAAGTTCATCAAGCAGATATTTTGTTTTTCCACACGATACTATTAAAATTGGCAGATGTCAATACACATACAGATATGCGTTAACCATCGTTGACGTTGCGAATAGATATAAAGAAGCAGAACCACTATCAACTAAAACAGCAACTGAAGTTGCATCTGCGTTTGAACGCATTTATCAACGTGGTGGTCTACGATGGCCACAACTGCTACAGGTTGATCCTGGCAAAGAATTTCTTGGTGCAGTATCATCGTTGATGAAGCGACATAACGTTAAAATCAGACGAGGACACACATAAATTCATCGTGATCAGGCAATATTGAACAATTTAATCGAACACTTGCTGAGCGGTTATTTGGATACCAATACGTAAAGGAAATATCCGCTGACTTTAAGTCCACGGAGAGATCTCGTGAATGGGTTGCAAGGTTACCGAGTGTGATAGCTGCGTGAAACAACGAAGTGGCTCGTGCAACTTTTATGAAACCTTCTAATGCGATCACAAAAAAATATATACCAATACAATGTAAATCTTCCTCTCAACCAGTACTAGGTAATGTTACCGTAAGATATTTATATGAACCTGGTGAACTTGAAGGAGGTAGAAAAAGAGCAACTGATCCTATCTGGAGTGTGACCACACACACAATTTCTAGCGTGGTAAGGTCCACAGGTAGACCCGCAATCTACATATTAGATTCAACTGCTCCTCAGCGTGGATTTGTACGTGAACAATTACAAATAATTCCAACGGATACACAATTACCACCGCGTTCACTTTTGTAAACTTGCGCCTCGACGTTGATTACATTCAAGACAGGTCAGCATCACATTTTCGCGTGTGTGACCAAGACTACTATTAATTCTATCAACGGTAAATTGTCTTGGATTATTACTCGAGTACTGCCACAGTATATTACAGTTACAACTTGCACAATGATTATTCTGTTGTGCTTTTAGTGTTATAATAAATTCAGCATCAATACTAAAATCGCGATTATTTTTTTTGTCACATTGCTTATAACTCGCTAATTTTTTATTGATGTCGACAAAGTTGTTAGTGATATCTTCGGTTATTACGCAATCCATGATAACCCGGCCCAGTTGAGATATTCTTCTGACTTGAGACACTGCTAGATAAATTAAATTTGACCACTCAATACGATCATCGACAATCCAAATACTTGTATGGGTAATAGTTAATCCCTGTGCCGAGTGAATCGTTGTAGCGTATCCTAACGTCCACGGCGATTTATCCATGCTTAACGCGCTCTCAAAAACATCAACAACAACTAAAACAATATCATTTAACACAAGATTTTGTATTCCACCACCAGGAATCTCAGCATCAACATTCTGTCGTCGAGTATCTGCTGGGCGATAACACAATGGTACAGGTAGATTTGAATATTTTTCTTTATGTAACGTAAATAATTGTTGTTGAAGTGTATCGTGAACTATTTGTCTACTTGCAACTATCAAATCAGCAGGTCTCCATAAAGTCCAAAGATCATTCATAGAAGTTTCTGGAATTACTTTATGCATTATTTCACACTGTATTTTATCTGGCTGTAGTCTTATTAACTTTCTAAAATCTTTTAATGATTTATCAATAGCTCTATGGTCATCAGTTATTTCTTCGTAATAATCTACAAATGTTTTCAGCTACTCATGTGTAGACGATCCAATGAAAGGTGGTGGTTGACCATGATCGCCACACATTATCACAGCAGTATTCTTCAATAACAGCCAATCAAGAAATAGTTTTGATACCTCTAGGGATACCGTGCATATCTCGTCCCAGATAATAATTTTAGGAATGTATTTCTCACCCATCCGCGATGGAGTCCATGCGTCTCCGCACCATCTAAAGAAACTATGATATGTACACGATTTTACTCCTCTTTCTTTTATTTCCCTGGCGAGTTTATGTGTAGGTGTCAAAACAATCATATCAGAACAATTATTAAATGATTCAATTGTGCGTGTTGTTTTACCTGAACCACCACACCCATTTAGATAACGGTTTTATGTCTAGCCACAGGATCACATACAGATGGTACCGATGACATCCCTGGTATTTGATTATTCTTGTAATATGTTTTCGCAATTTCAACGGCGGCAGATTCAGAATAACTAATTATATCTTCACGTTTTATTCTCCATTCACCCCATGATGCATGATTGTTAATATGCACTTGTTTTAACGAATCCGCATATTTTTGTTTATGTAAAATGAATCTGTCGCGACTCTGACTGCATAACGAGGAAATCTGTTTATCATTGATAACAGATTTATCGAAACATACGCTAGCATCGAAGATCTTAAATGAGTAAACTGTGGTGACTCGCCATCAGTAAAGCTCACAAATGTACCTAATTTAGTTCCATCTGATAAATAAGCATTATTTCGACTTATAAATGTGTTTTTCTCCGTTGTATCAGCAATTTTAAAATCGAGTTCAGCATCGTCCATGATTAATCTTGTACACGCTCATTTATGATTATATGATCCTCCTTGCGTAAATTTACCGATTATTTTTCTGCCGAGATCTTTTGCAAATTTCTCATCACTTTCTCTCCTGCATTCACATATACTAGTAGTAATTTTAACAATATCATCTTCAGGATTAGGAAAATCTCTTCTAGCATCATTAATATTAAATACATCCCGTTTTGGCAACCAAACTTGTTTCTGCACGCGGTATAATATAATTGCTTCACTCACGTTCAACGACATTAAAATTCCAGCATCAGTCATGTGCTTCATTAGTACTATTGGAGCCCAACGTCGCTCAGAAAAATGTCTTCCAAACCAAGCATAAACAATCGGATGGAGATCCCCGTAAAACTCGAACGACTCTATACAGGCAAATCCAGTTAAGTCAAAATCTGGTAAGGATCTGTTTATCGCTACTCTGGTCATTTCGTGTGTCGGATGACCAAATCTCTTAAAGTATTCAGAACATTCTCTGTATCCAAGAAAACTTCCAGGATAACATGCTACCATATCAACCGAGATAACGTCATTATAATCGTATTTAGTGTTCCACAATCCACCTTGTCTGTATTCCACACAACTGTGTTGGACATCTTCAAGAAATTCCAATCGTGTCGGTTTCCATGAATTTTTCTCCTGAGCAGCGTGAGCAGCAACTGATGGAACAGTAAAACAGTTATTAAGTAATTGTCCAACCTTAATATCATCAGAGGTATATTTTAATGCAAGATTTTTCATTTCTTCATGGAGAAATTCTGTACGATAAATATCACCATTAGACCGTACACACTGATCATGATAATCATATTCCGAACTCTGAAACAGCCAAACAGATACAGGGTCAATTTTACTGATATTTTTGATAGCATCGAATACATGACCATTATAAAATTTAACCGTTCTGTCTCGTGGGAATACTGTTACTGCCACAGTCCATGCATGTGCGTTTTGATCAATAATATCTATCGAAGCTCCTCTTGATTTATATTTTGGTCTGTATAAAATCTCTCCGGTTAACATCTTCACTGTTATTGGGAATTTTAATTTCTTTTCCAGCTCAGCAATGGCGCTGATAGACTCTCCGGTATCTTTAACTGTTTCTGCCCACGTATTTATTTTTTTACGTCGTAAATCCATTAAACCGTTTCCGCGTATCGCGTTTGTGAAGTGTTCTGTAACCCGTTCAGCTACACAATTTATCCTTGATAATTTCATAGGCTTGAGATCCCCAACATTAGGTTTATTATTTAACGGATATACCTCGTACACAACCGCAGTCACAGGATATGCTCGTTCGTAATATGGTTTGTCAATACCAGTAAGTATTCCTGGTTTGGAATTTTTACTAAGAACAATATTATTTCCTGACTGCATATGGACAGAATCATTTTTGTCACGAATAATCCAAATGTCATCGTCTGTCTTTACAATAAATTTTATTAAAATAAAATATTTCTGAACAAGGTAGTCAATAAACTCTCTTCTTCATTTGTCATTCATTACATTAACAGTATTTTCAATTCTGAATGTCGACCACACATGAGCCGCACCATCGTCGCGAAATTCCTTTTTGGCTTCACGGATACGTTTTGTTATATCTTTATTCGTTAAAACTAGATCTTGCATCGAAAAACTAAATTTGTGTTTCGGCAGTCTGTCAAGATCAAATCTAACTTCCGAATGTTCAGTTGCGGATAATTCCTGCATTAATATAATTAAGACAAATATGTATTTAAGTTGAATTTTAATCTCTTGTATATGATTCAAACAAATAATCGATGTAATTGGCTTATGATCGGATATACTTCTCCTTGTAACAAAGCATGCGTAAATGAATTCTGCGGCTACCGTATGCAATGTGTTAGACAAGGCAGTTTAGGACCAAAACCGTGCGTGTGGTGTGGTGTTGGAGTCAGAGGAAAAACTCAACTGTGTGTGCTATGCGGTGGTAAAAAATACAGAGAGCTGAAATGATATTACGATAAAAAAAAATAACACATCTTCCGAATCTCCTATACAAACCGAGGAAGATTATCTCGCTAGATTTTCAAAATAATGATTTAAACAAATAATATTAGTATATAAATGGAGCAAAATGAGTTTGTAAAGCATCCAATCATTATAGATTATGAAGCATCTCGTGATGGTGTAATTAGGCACTGTAGATGAAAGAAACCAGTTGGTAGTATTACTAAATTTGGTTATTTTAGATTTAATGCCAATGGAAATAAAAATTATTTCTCACATAGATTCATCTACGAATGTTTTTATGGGGTCATTAAAGATGGACTTGTAATAGATCACATCAGTGGTGATAAACTCGATAACTCGCTTGATAACTTGCGAATTGTTACGCAAAGTCAAAATTGCAAGTCCGGAAATTCTGGAGGCGTATGACACACAAGGGCTGTTAAATCTATAAATACAGATGGCGAAGAAATTGTGTTTAAGTCAATTAATTCTGCTGGCAAATACTTTAACATAGCATCACCTTCAGTAAAATACTTGGCAGATAATATCACAAGATCTGCTTTTTCAATGAGATTTGGACAAAAAATCAGATTCCAGTATGTTAGTCTACCAGAACCTTCTTCATGAACCAGTATCATCTCATTTTGCTTTCATAGTTTGTTTTATGCAGGTGTTTTTTTCATGATGTAGTGTTCCTATGGTATCAGATGATTAAGTGAGACAACTCCGTCAAGCATAACCTAGTAAATCTTGCAGTTGTTGTACTTGTTGTACTAATGATATTGTGAGTTTTGGTCAGAACCCACATTGCTTTGCACCTTATCAAGTGGCTGAAGAGTACAACCCTATAAATAAGTATCGATATATCTTTCCTTTTTCATAAATATCGTTCATAAAAATGATATGTGTGTACAGTCAGCAGCAAAATCCATTTGTCTTAAATACATGTATTTAATAGAGATTTTATACAGTTTGGAATGTCCTATAGGACACTAATGTTTCCAAGAAGCCCATTGTAGCTAATTTTACTATTACAAAACAAAGAACAAGCTAATCTGAGTCACATATTATCTGTGTTATATCGGTTAATATATATCTCAGCAGTGAGTGTATACATGAGGTCATTTTTAGAAATGACTATGGCATTGCGTGTTCGTATAACTTATCGATTATTTTAGTATCCTTAGCAACGTCTGATTAATACAGACTTTTAGCTGTGGGTTTTGTGTAATGTAGTCTCAAGTATTTGGAAACTGAAAATAAATTCACATTTTACAATAAATTCTGATTTTATTAAGAAATCCACAATATATTCAATAAATTCTGATTTTATTAAGAAATCCACAATACATTTACAATAAGTTCTGATTTTATTCTGTATACTTTAAGTACATTACGCTTTAACTATATAATAATGTTTTCGTGATGTATACATATTGAAGTCCGATGGCAGATTGCTAACGCGCTGGATTCTCATACTCAAGGTACGTGGTTCGATTCTCATGATTGGCATACTGTCGGGCAAAAGGCGATATTATGCCAAAATTTATTATTTAATGGGGCGTAGCCAGCCCGTCTAGGTTTCAATAGAAAATTTGTACACTCTCCCACCATGTCACTTGGTGGGTGCAATTTTGCACTCCCTGGGTGATTATGATGGGGGAGTGTGCAAAAATTTCTATTGAACGTAGAGAAGGCCCGTAGTATTGTCTTTAAGATAAGTTTATATGTAACTGTGATGTCCTAGAGTTAAAGTTCTTAGAATTAAGTTTATATGTAACTGTGCTGTCCTAGAGTTAAAGTTCTTAGAATTAAGTTTATATGTAACTGTGCTGTCCTAGAGTTAAAGTTCTTAGAATTAAGTTTATATGTGACCTCTGATCCTGCTAGGATGTTCTTTGACAATCTAGGGGATCACAAGGGGTTAAACTGTGCTGTCCTAGGATAAGTTTATGTGTGACCTCTGATCCTGCTAGGATGTTGTTTGGCAGCCTAGGGGATCACATGGGGTTGTATAAAACTGTGTTGTCTATTTCGTCTTTCGAATTTCCTCTGATCCTGCTAGGACGTTCTTTGACAACCTAGGGGATCACATGGGGATAAAGTGTGTACATGTCCTAGGATAAGTTTATGTGTAACCTCTGATCCTGCTAGGATGTTGTTTGGCAACCTAGGGGATCACATGGGGTTAAAATGTGCTGTCCGTAATTAAGATATAATCATAATCATAATCATATGTATATAATCATAATCATATGTATATAATCATCTTGAAACAGTCCTTAGGACTATTATTTTTATTTTATTCTGATTTTATTTTTATATTAAACAAACATAATGAACATAATGCATTCCGAAAACATTAATGTTATTATTTCTGCGATTAAAATATTACAACATAACGGTATAAATATATCTGATAATCTTAATCCTGAAAAAATTCTGTCTGAGTCTGAATCATTAGAACAACGGAAATTAGAGAACAGGTACACTTTGCCATCTGATTATAAATTCATGAAGTTTATCCAGCAGGCAATGTTACAGTCGCTGGCAACAGTTACAGATAATCAGGTAAAGTTGTTTGTACCTCTCTCAAATGCTATTGACACAATTAAGTTAGAATTATCTCATGAATACGAACAGAAAAAGATTATGAACTTTCGTATCAGACAGTTAAGAGAGCATTGTGAAAATGAAAGTGAAGGTGGAGTTAATGTACTAATGGCTAAACAAAATCGCTGGCAAAACTAGTATACAGGTTATTTACTTATAATAATATTTTATTCTGATAATTATGATTTACCTAGTAAAAAAAAATATTCTGATCCGAGTTAGATTCGGATATTTTTTTTGTTGTTTTGTTTTGCGATATAACGCTCTATGATCTCACATACAGATTAATACTTAAAACTTCATTCTGCAAATCCAAAATAAGTCCTATTTGGTCTGTAAGTTTGAAATGTATCCTTGATAATAACGGATTATGTGCACGTAGATAAACGGGGTTAATTGGTTCAGATACAATTAACCAC
>JAECUM010080367.1:0-10783 GCA_016617855.1 Megalonaias nervosa | reverse complement strand
AGAGCTGAAACGATATTATAATAAAAAAATAATACTGATGGAGTCGAATCTCCCATAAAAAGAGCGGAAGACTATCTCGTCAGATTTACTCCCCAACAACAAAATAATTTAGACAAATAATATGATTATATAAATGGATCAAAATGAATTGTGAAGCATCCCCTCGTTGAAAATTATGAGGCATCTCGTGATGGCATAATCAGGCGCTGTCGACTAAAAAAAAAAAGCAGTCGATTCTGTAATTAATACTGGTTATCTCAGATTTAGTGCTGGAAAAGAAAGATATTTATGCCATAAATTCATCTACGAATGATTTTTTAATAGAATACTCGAAGATGAACTTGTGTGATCGATCATATTAAATCAGATCCAAAGGACAATTCTTTGGGTACTTTACGAGCTATTATACCAAGTCAAAATTGCAAATTTGGAAAAAATAGTAATAATTATAAGTCTCCAAGATCAGTTATATTCGTGAATGTGGAAACAGGCGAAGAAGAAAAATTCCAATCGATATTTGCAGCTGGTAAATATTTTGATATTTGCCGGTCTTCAATATATTTTGCCGCAAATAATATATGTAAATCAGCATTTTCGAAGAAATGTAAAAAAAAAAAAAAAATTACATTTCAATATTTCTTTATTGTATTAGATGCAGACACTATAAAACCCGAATTTATTTAAACTCGATTTTGAATTTTTGTTGTAGTTGTATGAAAAAACACTACGAATAAGGGAGATAACTCTGTCAAGCAACGATTACTCCGATACAGTGACTGAGCAGTTGCCCCTCTTGTACGGGTGATTGTAAGATTGTAAGAAAAAACTAATTCCAGGTGTAACTCGCCTGGCACTCCCGAACCTCAAAAGGCCCGGGGTTCACTTAGGGGGTGTTTTTATTACCCCTATCGCACTTTGCGATTAAACAATTGCAATGAGAAAAATAATATAACAATTACCCAGAAAGATATATATCCGACGTCATTCAACTTGCTCGTCGGGTACTCTCTTTTGCTATTTTTTTATTGATTTATTTTTATTCTGATGCAGATTACAATATTTATTCTAATACAATTATTCTGATAATAACATTTATTCAGAATCAGATAATATTTATTTTTATTCTGATTATGATATTTATGCAGAATCAAATTTATTCTGATAATAATATTTATTTTTATTCTGATTCAGATTATAATCTTTATTTTTATTCTGACACAGATTCAGATTATAATATTTATGCAGAATCAGATTTATTCTGATAATTATGATAATAATATTTTATTCAGATTATAATATTTATTTTAATTCTGATTTCTCTTTCTTATCAATTTCAGAGATATGTTTGTTATGTTGAGTACCATTTACCCCATCAAACTGTGAAATCTGGCAGATAGGCATGATTTTGAGTACCATTTACCCCATCAAATTATGAAATCTGGACGATAATCATGATTTTATGTACCATTTACCCCATCAAAATTAGAAAATCAGTCCGTAAACAATACAAATAAAATTTTCATTATAATAATATTTTGTTTTTGTTGTTGGTCATTAAAATATAATATTTTATTGTTTCAGCGTAATTTTATCACCAAAAGTATAAATTTGAGTACCCTGTCCCCCGTCGATTTTCATAGTTTAGTCTGATTTTTCAGTAAAATAAATAAAATTTCATTATATTTCTGATTCTGATCAGATTCAGATTATATTTATTTTTATTCCGATTCTAATTTGGATTCAGATTATACTGTTTTTTAATTCTGATAATAATATTTATTCGGACTCAGATTCAAATTATAATATTTATTCTGAATCAGATTATATTTATTCAGATTCAGAAATATTTTTATTTTTATTCAGAGACAGATTATTTTGTTTCAAAATCAGATTATATTTATTCTGATTCAGATTATAATATTTATTCTGACTCAGATTATTTTTTTTTTTTTACCTTTTTCCATTGATTGAGAATTTTCTACTATATCGATTACATCATCGATAATCTTGCTACGAGGTTTGTTTACACAATAATAGCACACCATCAATTGTTGTGCAGGGGTGAGTTTTTCTATCTAGGCAATTATTCCATCCATTATATTTATTTGTGTAATTTAATTTGAGAAGTGATCAGTCACGAACGCTTTGATCTACGATCTCAGATACAAACGTATTGCCAGAACTTCATTCCTCAAATCAAGTAAGTGTCCGGCCTGGTCAGTAAGTCTTAAATGTATCCGTGATAATAACGGATTATGATATCGCAGATAAACCCGATTAACGGGTTCTGATACAATTAAAATCCCAGTAGGTTCTTCGGGGGAATATGAATATAAGATATATCCCTGTTGTGCTTGTCTGGATTTTTTAGTATCTACTTGATCACTTCCATCAATAGCATCACAAACCAAATTAATTGAGACCGTTGATGTGATCGCGACAACACCTAGTGATACATGCCGACCTGCACCGTATGGATCATTGTTATGTCTGAGAATAATCGCCGGTGGGGATATTTTTCTCCATGATTCAACGACTTTGGGAAAATTTTCACCGATTATATCATTAACTGATTTGCTTAATATATCAGAGTTATATTCCGGTATTACAAATGTTAGTAATTGTTCCTTGGTTCTTTTAAAATGCTCGAGAAATAATTGTTTAATAGTTACTTTTAGTGGTGGGTGAACAGGTGGCCAATATTTACTTCCCACGAAATTTACATACTCGACAATGATTTTGTTGAAATATTCGAGGTCTGATGCAACTTGTTTTAAATGTTGCATAGTTTCAATGATCTGTTGCTTTACATCATCATTGTAATATTGTGTTATATTGACAAAAATAATTTCGCAGATTCTCGCGTTCTCGCTTGTGTTCATATTTAATGTTACTGGAAAAACTATAAAAATCCTTGTTTAAGACCCCTTCTTTATTTTCGTGAAAAATAAATATATAGAAAAGACTACATTTGGAAACCTTTGTACCATCAGACGCGATAAAAATGGGTATTACACTCGTCCCTCCTTGAAACCATGGATAAAGTTTCCGATATTCTGGATACTTTAAATATATTCTTTTATCTGTGATAAAATCAATTCGTTTAGGTTCTGGTGGTCATTGATAAACAGGTGCTACCTCTACCCATCCTAATACAGTTTTGATCGATGATTTAAATATATCTACGGCGTAGTCGGGCGTTGATATTTCTGTCGTTGCTGATATTGTTGGCTCATGAACAGTAATAGCGATTGTAGATCCTTTTCCTGAAATAGATTTAATTCTGCGCTGGAACTCATCTGTTCGATTTGGTAACTGCCCGTAGGAATACCAAGAAATTGCCAACCGCGAGTTCCATCAGATTTATTTTTATAAGAAAAAGAAAAACAAAAAAACTAATGAGTTATTTGCGGGTAACCCACCGAATAATTTTGATCTAATATTTAGCGAACTGCAATATACTCGCAATTGGAATTGCCGTTGGAAAGTAATGTCGAATTCACGATTAGTTGAGCTCGTTGTATTATCGTAGTTGGTAGTGTTGTATTAGCGACGATTTGTTGAAGGAGTTCTTGTGATGTCATCGTTGATGATGTTATTATTATTACTTACTTCCTGATTTTAATTAAGGTGACTCTGTCCTTATTTCAGACAAGGTGGTTTGGTTTCCAGTTGATAAAACCGGAGGTATCGTGGTAAACCTTAATCATTTCTGCGAATTTCTCATCTGATATTATTCCATCATTGAGCCCTGATGACATCAGCAATGATAATTTAGCATGCACGTATGTTGCCGATGATACCAATATTGTATTTTCGTGCAATTTATTAGCCGCACACGTAGATATCTTTTTTGCAATTATATTAAGAATACCAGCAACACCGGTTATAACTGCAACACCAATTCCTATTACTGGTGCTATTATGTATATGGCTGATAATGATCCGATTATAGTTGCTTTTCCAGCGACTACGGCAGATGCAGAATATACAATTATGTCAGTAACAACGAAGATCTACGGTAATTTTTTATTTTTACTGTGTATTCATCAATTATATTTTTCAGTTGGGTCTGTAACAAACACACTTGCTCGTATCTGTATTTCTTTACAAAATTTAAATCTGATGTTTGTGAAATCATATACTCTAAAGTATAAAGTAATCAATTCAGGTGTTTAAGCGACCAGTAAGACGCTGAGGTTAATTTTTTATCAGATAGTTCCGATATAAACGTTTCTTCGACCGCTTGATTTAACACAATAGACACGGTTACATAAAAATTATCGGTTGATTGACGCTATGGAATTGGGGTAAATATCCTAAATTTTGCAGCGCTGAACACGGACAGTTTATACACACCAGTGACGTCCGGGATATGTTTGATAGTGTTTTTTTGCCGTTACCATGTTGGCGATCCTGATGATACTGTGTATACAAAGTTGATGATCTGCTTGTGATGAATTTTAATCAGATTAGTTTTCTAACGATATCAGAAATTCGACAGATAACATCTTCCAGTTTTGTGTTAATTTCAGAGAGTTTTATGTATCAAACAATGGAGTTCTAAAGAAATCATCTGCAATTTTATTAAGTTTTTGAAAATTTCTACGAGTATTTAAAAACATATACGTGAACGTCATAGTCAAATGGCAGTGTGGTTAATTTGTCATTGATTGTAGCATCTTTATCATCTGCATATTTCTTTGTTGCGGCATCTTCATCACTTGTTGTTTCTCTTAAAACAACGATTTTATTTCCATTCATGTTGAGTTCACCTGTCATTGTGTCACCGGTGGATCGTAAACGATAAGCAACTCTTTTTGTAATTTCATTTCTGATAGTTGCGATTGATATATTTGAGTCTCTGATTCTACCGCCATCAGTAAATACTGGAATATTATCCGTGGTAACACCCAGAACTCTACGAATTATGTCGATCCACTTAATATTACTCGTCTTTAAAACAACATATTTATCCTAAAAAATAACAACTTCATCTCGGTCAACTCCAGAGAGGTTAATAATATCAGCAAGATCATCTCTAGTAGCATACTTTGATAAATTAATATCAACTTTTTTTCTTGTCTTTGAAAGAGGATCATCCATAAATATCAATCATTGTAATTCGATTCTTCTACGCTGATCTGGCTGTCGTGCGTCATAAGAATAATACTGATAATCACGTATCGATTCATCTTTAAGAATTGGTGCGTCCATGTCGAGTGAGGGATTAGATACACGCTTGAACATTTTATTATATCTGTTATCGTCTTACACGAAGACCACTTCCTGCTATCAGACTAGCAGTTATATTTTTTTTTTCCTTTTTCTTATAGGGGTACGCCAGCCAACTCTGCTAGTGTTTGATTCGCAGCTTGATTTATTAGTTTACTAACATTTGCAGGCATAACGTCTGTGCTGGGTAATTTTACGGGCTGAGATATTACTGGCTGAGGTTTTCGTCGTATTCATCGTGCTAGTCTATCTTTGATTGCCGAAAATGCCTTACCGGCAACATCGCCAACAGCACCAATACCTTTTTAAGAAACAACGTCAATAGCTTTTATTCCCAGTTCCTTTGCAATCGGTATTGCTTTTGGGCCCATCCTTCTGAATAGACCCTGAACAACATCGCCAAGTCCATCTCCGTAGATCGCTTTATATGTAGGTAATCGCGAAATTATCACCCTGACCATGATCTGTCCACGATGAGCATTATGTATGATCATCTTATTTTCTTGTCACTGATATAACTGTATACCCTTAATCAATCACTTCGGTAATCATCAGCGATTTCATCGATGAGGGACCGATAAACATTGCTGTCCATGATGCCGCCTGTAAATAATCTCTGACAAATATCGGCTGCTTCATTACTAATTTCTGGGGAATTATTACCAGCTCGTTTTCCGCAAATCAGAATTTCTATTTGTTCAACATCGGCAAGGACATTATTGGGACATGGAGTAATAAGACCACTTCCCTGAGTGACACAAACGCTCAGACTACTTCCAGTCGTTTCTTTCTTACTTGGTGAACGTGATTCACTCCTTCGTCTAATTTCTTCATATTCCGAATCTTCTTTTTCTTTTTGTTTCCTTGCTCGTTCAACCTCTTTAAGTTTATACTTTATGCCTTCTTTTTTTCTTGTTTTCCTTGTTCAATATACTCATTTACTGCTTGGTTAAAAATTTCAAAATCATTAATATCTTCAGCGGTTCTGATTTGCGGAATATCAACGGCGATAGGATATACATCCTTAATCCAATCGGTAGGTCTCATGGTTTTAACATGTTCGGGTTTCGCATAATTATTTATAATATCCAAACGCGTAAATATCAAGTAATTGGGTTTGATTTGTGATAGAGCCAATACCTTCAGGTGTGAATTTATCTATGATGTTAATTCTGGCTCTTGGCGGAGGTCGTGGTCGAACTTCAGGTGGTTTTTGAGGAGGTTGAAGACGCCCAGAAATATTAACAGAATGTTTCAAGAGCTTTTTGTGTTGCCTCAGTTGTTTTAACAATTTTCTTCGTTGGTTCGACAATTGGTTTAAATAACCTTTCTGTACCCTCTGTAAATTCCACCTGAGACTCCTGACGCTCTTGTAGTTGTTGCTTGACAGAATCACGGACGGGTAGATATTTCTTAATTTCCTTTAGTCGCTTTCGAGTTAGTTTAGTTGTGTGAGATTCCATTATTGATATAATAATGATTTAACTAAGCCACACCCACATAGCAGAAGGGAGAGCGATGACAAAGTGTGATTGAGTGGTTACATAAACAAACGCGCCATAAAAAAAAAAAAAAAAATCACAAAAGTAAAAAAAATAGAGTAACAAAAATAAAATGATCCAAATAGGAAAGTTTCGGGTCGGTTACAGATTTCGGCTTTGACGTTATTGACATTTGTATTTTCATCTCCGTAGGAAGCTTTAGTTTTCAGCTTAATCTCTAATTGAAAATTTTCTAGGATTCGCCCTCCCTGCTGCTTCATTATGGGCATTTATCAAGTCAAACAGGCTCCAAAGTATACAAATGAGCATCTCACTGAGGAGGTTCACTATGAGGTTATGGCGTGCATGGATTTTCCAGGTTTGTTACATGTAAAAATCCAGTCTTGCCATTCCAAAAATATAATCCATTTGCTCTGGATCCAATGCAAGCTGAAATATTCCATGGACTCCATCAAAGGATGGTATTGTACCTGCAAGGTTGGTGCTCGGGTTGTTGGGTGTTGTGTCCATGTATCTAGTTTCCTATGTTTTCTTGGCTGCAAAAGATGGTAAATGATGAGTTGACAAAGAAAGCATCACTAACTAGTCATCTTAAGGATGCATCATCTATTCCAGAATGCAAATACGACAACGGGGAATCAAATGAGGAGTTGTTTTTCTACACTGTGAGCACTACTTTCATCAGTAGTCATCTGGATCCTTTCATGTTTATATGACACATGATAATTTTGTATAATTTGAATTGTCATCCATATCATGATGTTTCCATTATTATGGCATCTTATTTGTGTGATACTGAGGAAGAGAGAATGATAATACGTAATAATTGCCAGATTAATGCCTTCCAGGACCCTCATCACTAAAATAGTATAGTACCCCACCCCAATTACTAAATGTGAAATTAGAAGAAAAATATTAGAAGCTAACGAAAGCTGGAAAATATCAGTGCTGCCACCATTCCAAATCAAAATACTCGTACATGCAGATTGAAATGGTCATATATAATTAATTCAATTTTATCATCATGTTATGTATATGTAATTTAATTACTTGTTTGTTAGTTTTAATTTTTTGTATTTCATTTTACTTCATTACATGCTATTGTAATGATAATTTTGTGTACTGGATATGATTTGTTTTAGAAATTCAATGCAGTTCTGTTTGACCTGACAAACAACCAGTAGCTGAAACATTGTATCTAATTGCTGACCTTGATTCAGAAATCAGTAAGGCTTTTAGTACACAACCTTTTTTATTTTTGTTTAGTTCATTCTAAGAGTAAGATTTCATTTAGTGGAATCGAGGCCATACCTGGAGTAAGGGACAAATAACATTTGTTTATTGTTACAAACTTATCGTTTTCCCAGTGGGATGAATTTTTGACCCCCATCAGGGAATCTGTTTTGCGTTTTAGTCGAGCTTATAACTCATGTCCTCATAAGAATCAGTTGAGCTGAGCTTTAAACCTTTGAAACTCAAACGTGTTTTGTTGTGACCAGTTTCAGTTGAATTTTTATTTTATTCAATTTCAAGTGATTCATTTCCCTGGAGAAATTCAAGTGCTCCTAAACTGATACTTGGATAAAGAGATTTATTAAAAATTATTCGGAATTCCAAACTGGAATATTATTCTTTGTGATTCAACAAGGAACTGTTGACACGGCAACACTTTGAAGGTAATCGAAGACGTCATCGCCTTTCATCTTGAATTTCATCGGGATTCGAACTGTGATTCGTTTAGGACTTTTTATTGATAGGACTTTTATTTTTTAATTCTTGGATTAATTTTGGATTTGATTCAAAAACCGTAAGTTCTTTTTCTTATGTTTACCATTTTTTTCTAGGGAAATAAATTATTTTGTTAAATTGTACAAAGCTTGTTGTCTTCACTCTTTTCTTGTTACACTTTGTACGAGCCTAGACACGTAACAATCAGCAAATAACTATAATTTTTGTCTGGTGCCCTTGTTGTTGTTGGGCTGGTGCCCTAAGCACGTACTTAGTATGCTTAATGGATAATCTGGCAATGTACATACTACATTCAAATGAAAACAAAAATGTATATCTTTAAGACATGCTCATTAATATGTTGACTTTTTATGTCCATGTTGGCCCGAAAAGTTTATTTTTAATGCTTTTTATTCTCTCTGATGACTGCAGTCATTGCAAGTTCTGTCTGGTCATCTCCCATTGAATCTAAGAGGGGTCCAAGATTAAACACACCCAAACAATGGCAATTAAAGTAACAGTTGCTAATCTCAACTGTACAGACGGCAGGAGTGTATCACCCCTGGGTAATATTGTGGGTGGATGAGTGGGGACGTTACAATCATCAGGATTTGCTATTAGTTTTGGTTAACTGCTACCGTTAGGTAATATGTGTTTAGTGAGTGCATTTTTTATTAGATGTTTCCTCGTCTCCTGCTTGCATAGATTTTCATTTTAATACTTCACTGAACTGCCAGTTATATAGAAAGCCTCACAGCGAGACATTCGCATGATGTTTACGTAGGAATACGGACAAGCATGTCGGCCTACATGTATAGTATACAGTACTTAAAATATTTATGCACAATATTTGCTTTCGAACCCTCTGTCAAATTATAATAGTCAATGTAATAATGTGGCTAGCTTTACTTTAATGGTATATATGAACACATATTCATATAACATTATTTTATTCGTTAAAATGTTTCTATACGTTTTTGAATTTCTTCATTGCCCTCATCAAGGACCCCAATTTTGAGTCACTACAAAGAATTGAATATAGGCCTACATGCGTACAGGAGGAGAGAGAGAGTATAGTCATATATAGTTACTTTATACAATGAAAAGGTAGAAAAATACTTACTTTGACTCGTTTTTCATCCAAGTTTATGTGCAAACTTGTTCCCAAATATTTCTTGAAAGTTGCATTCATTCTATAAATCCACGAATCTTGCATGATGTAATCACCATCTTTGCAGACTCTAAGTGCTGGCAAATAGCATTTGCAAAACGAATAATAAAATGATTGTGTTTCCATTTGTTCATTATAGATATATGTTCTTTATAAACGTGTACATCTTCTCATTTCACAGACAACTGTATGCAGTCAGTGTAATGCATTATTCCAACGCTGCTTTGAAAATAAATGCAAAAGGTCTAGAGAGGACAATATCTATAGTCTGTTTCTTTCCTATATTCCCCAATGCCATTACTTCTAAAACATATTTCACATTTTTCAGAAGTTCATTAAAAGTGCTGAACCGATAGTGTTTTCGTTGTTATTAATGTCCACATTATATATTTACGGATGAATATATAGTTTACAAATAGATTATAGTTTTGCTATAGGCTACCTCAAGGGGTGTGGAAAACAATTAATTTTTTTTTTAATCTTCTTTAGAAAGAAACACAGCATTGTGTGTGTGTGTGTGTGTGTGTGTGTGTGTGTGTGTGTGTGTGTGTTATAGCCATGAAAATATAAGGATAAAAGTACATAAATACATAAAGAACATTTGTCATTTCCAGTGAAGGTAACAAAACCATATGTTAGGCGAAGAAGTGAATGTATAGGCCCCTGCTAACGTCTCCTTTACAGTCATATTCAATAATATCAAACAATCATTTCAATAATTCAATAATATTAAACATCAATAATAATAAATAACATTATGTTGAGGAACAGTTTTTGTATTTTATGATTAAGTACCTTTGTGTCAACGTATTTTAAAATCAGTTTTCAGTTGACGTATAAATTCGATATCCTATTTTTGTCTACGATGGACCATTTCGTAATAATTTCAGAAACTAAACTTTATTTATAGAGCTTTATAACCCCTAAAATAATAAAAATGCAAATTGCAGATTTGAAACTGAGTGAATAGCTCATGGTAAAGCAGTATCTATGAGAAGTAAATGGAAAAGATGACCTGAATATTTTGAGACGAAAACTTCAAGGGAACTCCCCCACCCCCACCCCGGTTAAATTATCTGAATGATGTTTACTTAGGTATGATTGATGTTTTGTGACGCGTGTAGGTGTAAAAGGGTTTTTTATAAAT
>JAECUM010080352.1:0-10974 GCA_016617855.1 Megalonaias nervosa | reverse complement strand
ATATATATATGCAATTTTTACTTTTATTGGTTACCATGGAATTTTAATAACCTAGAATTTACACTTAACGCCTCTTTTCAGGAGTGTACAAGATGGGCTTCCTAGCCATGATGGAAACAAATAGTCCAATCGAACTTCTGGTTGGTTTATGCTGTTATTTTGGGGATAGAAATCCCATATTTATATTCTGAGGACATTCACCCAAATTAAGTTTTACCAACGACGTCTCAGTCAAGCCCATAAAAGACAGATGAGCGACAGTGCAATTACTATGAACGTCCTAAAATTATCAATTACACAGAAGATATATACTTTTTATGATTAGATAAAAGGAAATATTTTACTCGCGAATGGGAAATATTTTAAACCACAAAAGGCGATGCAATAGTTCCACTACGCTCGCATAATATTTCCTATTTTGTACTCAAATAGCGTAGACATCCTTTTTATTATATTTGTTTAGGAGTAAAAAATTTACGAATTTTTAGGACAAATTTAGACTGCACAATTAAAAAAAAAACAAAGAAAGGCTAAAGCATTTATTTTTCTTTCAAATATTTGGTTTATAATATTCTGGATTGCTTTTCTTAACATTTAATTAAAAAGAAATTTCCTGAACAACGTCTGTGCCTACAGAGTACTATTGTATCAGTCTCCGTCGACAAATTATCAAAAGCAAGGCTTAAGGCCTTGTTTTTTAAAGCAGCTTTGATCATTTATGAAAAAGGAATAACATCAAAAAAGATTAGTTAATAATCAAATAAACACACTCTTTCTTCATTCGTTTATCTAGAAACGTTTGGTTAATTAACAATTCACTGTTAAAGCCTTTCTTTTCTTTAATGTGCAAAGAATTTGGGTTAGCAAATTGCCATAATCCATATCTGCGCGTGCGTCCAGTATTGTTTGTAGCTCGTGTGCCGTTCGGATATTTCCGAGTGATTGATTTAAGTAATATTCCTGCTACAGTATTTGCTAATTGTAAATAATCTAGCCTTGCGCAAGTCAGGTGTGTGTTATACTTAACATATAACAACAGGTTCTGTGTGTGTGTGTGTGTGTGTGTGTGTGTGTGTGTGTGTGTGTGTGTGACTTGAATTTTTAACGTAGCTTTAACAATTTTTCAGTCATATCGCTACGATGTCTTCAGTGTGGCAGTTTATAGTGATGTCTAGCACTGAGACATCATGCCGCAGACATGTAGCATGATGTCCCACCCAGTCACATTATCCTGAAACCAGGCCGACCAGTCCTAACACTAACCTGTTAATGCTGAACGCCAAGCGAGGCAGCTGTTAGTACCATTTTTATAAGTCTTTGGTGTGACTCGGCCGGGGTTCGAACCCGCGACTTCCCGCATCCAAGGCGGACGCTCTAGCCACTAGGCCACCTGAGCGTCCGGTTATGTCTTGGCCAAAAATATAAACGTTATATAGAATTTAGTAACTTAAATTCATGTCCAGTTTTGAATTGAGTTCGATCATTGGTTTTTTGGTGTGAAACTGAAATGTGGTCCGAAAATTTGTTTCGGTTTAAAGAGTAGATAATTTTCGGTTGGCTGGAAAAAATATGATGATACTAAACAATGAAAACTTCGAACTGAATAAACATGGTCGTCTCGAGGAGATAAGATTCTTATTAAACCGTTAAAAGATGTGGCACCGATCTTTGTTGGCAATATCACAAGTCTAATTAATAAAACTTTACAAATATTTTTCCTGCTCGTCTGAAGGAAGCTGAAATGATTAGGATTTTCAAAAAGAACAGTCCTCTTTATAAAAATAACTACAGACCTGTCAGCATTCTACCCATCAGATCCAAACTGTCTGAGAAATCATTTGAGACCAGTTATCATCATTTTGTTTGAGAACATTTTTAACAAATATTTGGGTGCTTTTCGTAAAGATCATGATTGCGAGATCTCTCTGTTATGTTTACTTGAAGACTGGATGAAAGCTTTTGACGACAGATATGCAGATGGCGATCTGACGGATTTATCCAAGGCTTTTGACGATCAGTCGCATAATTTTCTCAGCTTCAATCTAAGGACTTATGGTATGTTTAATATCTCAGGACTTATGGTATGTTTAATATCTAAGGACTTATGGTATGTTTAATATCTAAGGACTTATGGTATGTTTAATATCTAAGGACTTATGGTATGTTTAATATCTAAGGACTTATGGTATGTTTAATATCTAAGGACTTATGGTATGTTTAATATCTAAGGACTTATGGTATGTTTAATGTCTAAGGACTTATGGTATGTTTAATATCTAAGGACTATGGTATGTTTAATATCTCAGGACTTATGGTATGTTTAATATCTAAGGACTTATGGTATGTTTAATATCTAAGGACTTATGGTATGTTTAATATCTAAGGACTTATGGTATGTTTAATATCTCAGGACTTATGGTATGCTTAATATCTAAGGACTTATGGTATGTTTAATATCTAAGGACTTATGGTATGTTTAATATCTAAGGACTTATGGTATGTTTAATATCTCAGGACTTATGGTATGTTTAATATCTCAGGACTTATGGTATGTTTAATATCTCAGCACGACTCTTATTAAGCTATAGGTCAAATCGTAAACAGCAAATTTAAATTAAGAGGCCGGGTGTCTTGAATAGCTGGAATGAAATTCCAAAAGGGGGTCCTCAGGGATCAATCCTTAAACTGTTACTCTTTAATGTTTATATCAATGATATTTTTTATTTTATTAAATGTTACTCTCTATATAACTATACCGATGATATCACTTTGTCCTTTTCCTCGTCGGAGTTTTGACACTGATTAACACATTTGAAAAAGAGTCCAACGTTCTGATTGACTGGTTCACTGCAAACAAAATATAAGCCAATCTGAACTAGTTTCCATCACTAGCTGTGGGTAAGAAAGACATTCAGTATGAAGCCTATACTTAACAATAGCAGTCTGTCATAAACTATGAAGAAATTGTTCAACTGCTAGGAATTGACATTGGCTATCAACTGTAATTCGAGTCACGTGTAGAAAGTCTTTGTAGGAAAGCCTCAAGGCAATTAACTGTCTTAAAACGTATTGGTCAGAAGCTAACTAGACCCCGCAAACTAACAATCTTACATACATTTATCCTTTCCAATTTCAACTTCTGTAGTTTGGCCTGGCATTTCTGCAGTGACACGAACAATACTAAACTTGAAATATACAAGTGTGTTCTGAGATTTTGTTTATGATGATTACGCAAGCAGTTATCATTAACTTTTTCCTAATGCAAAAATGTCAACCCTGAAGGTACGCAAACGTCGAGCTACGGCTCTAGGGACTTTTAAAATTCTAAATGAAATGAGCGTGCTCCAAAATATTTGGATGATATAATATGTTTTAAACAGAATAAACACAATTTTGGATATTCAAATAATTTAGATATTCTAAGAAATAAAATCTCAATATTTGGAGAAAAAAAAATCTTTTCGATAAATAACTGCCATTATGTGGAATGAACTACTTAATCACTTTAGACAGTAATCAAATATTAATTCATTTAGATCATTAATTTTATCATGGAATGGTAAAGACTTTAAAAATAATATCTGTAATAACATCCCGTCTCACGTCATGATGACAATACATGATGGTACTATTTTGATTCATTTGCCTTGTCCTATGTATTATCAAGTGCCCTTCTGTACGTTTATTTAGTTTTAAGTAAGGCATAATCTGCATTTCTGTGTTCTTAGTCCTAAATTGGCGCTGCTGTGTTAAATTTTAATTTTTTAGTTTTGCCTATAAACTTTAGTAGCACAGCCTTTATTGTTCGCAAAATATCTTAACTTGTGATTTTTAATTTACCCAGATACTAAGTTCATTTTTAATTACTGCTGTATAAAATGGTTTACTTGTTTATATTTTTAATTTATGTGATGTGTTTTTGTTTTTTTTCCCCGACTGTATCTATGTGTGATGCTGTGTCTGTATGTCTTGCAAATTATGTTTGATTTAATGTCTGTATGGTTTCTAATGTAATATCGGTGAAAAGCTCATTAGAACTTATGTTGAATGTTAGTTTTCAATCATGCCGACTGTAAATAAATTTTCTCTTACCTGTATATTACTGTAGATCTATTCATAGCTGGATGAACAGCTTCAAAGTCTTGCTTTGGGTTCACTTGCTAATAATTTGATAGACTACGCGGAATAGTTTTTGACACCATGTTTGTCTCTCACATACGACGCAGCAAGATTCCTTAATTAGATACTTTGACCAATGGTAATGATCCATTGAGTGCATTATTTTATAACTAATCACAAATAGAGATCGAAACGCAAATTAATTAATGTTAGAATAAGATTAACCTTCTTAACTCAATTTATATAAGTCAGTGAATACACGCATACATATTCTCGACCGGAAAAGTTCAGGGAAAAATCTGAAACTATATATCTGCAGAAATTGCAAAGGTCGAACAGCAGCACATCGATGAAAAATAGGTTTATTGTATTCTATGCTGTACTGGCTAGCGAATACTGCAGATGCGAAACTGGAAAATAATTATGATTAAAAATTGAGCAGAAGAACCTCAGAAAGTACTTTTTTGAAGAACAAGTGGCAATTAGGAATTGTGTTAAATAGATTCTGGATAGCAAACAAACGGCAGACGGGCAAACTGAAATGATTTTGCTGCAGGAATGCATCGTCTCCAATTTCGTAAATATTATATATTTTTCAGATGATTCCACAGTTGTTTGCATGTCTACTTTTACTTTCGTGCGCGGAAAAGGTATTTTCTGAACAATGCGCTTGCGCAAAAGGTTCTATGACTATAAATGTTAGAGCCGGACCGAGTCTTCACGACCACGTTCTGACGGAACTTTCTGCTGGAAACTGTCTGCCTTACAAAGAACATGACCAGCACGGGACTGATGGTATTACCTGGGCGAACGTTGACTACAATAGACAGGTGTGTATTACGTTAGGTAGCAGAACAACCAAAAGGCGTAAACATTAAAACATAGTTATGAACGGATTGGTTATTTCATTTTGATGATGTCGAGATATAGAATATAGAAAAATAAAGAAATTAGGTATTAAGTTCAGTTTATCTGCAAATTGATTTCTGCCCCAAACCAGCCACACATTTTCACACTGATTTCCTTGTGTATAGCGATAGATAATAATAATAATAATAATAATAATAATGAGGATTTTGTATAGCGCCTAATCTTTAGAAGCTCTAAGCGCTTTATAACATTAGACAACACCTAAAACATAAAATTATATATAATGATATGACTACAAAAGACAAACACCATGAAATTATAAAACAAAAAACATGCTGAAAATATTTAAGGTAGGAAACATTATTAGGTCTTTAAGTATGTTCTTGCAGTCGAAATAGGTGAGTTTTAAGAGCGCTCTTGAATGAGATCACTGTATCTTTGTGTCTAAGTTCAGCGGGCAATTCGTTCCACGTTGCTGGGCCCTGGTATGCAAAATAACATTGTCCATATGATTTCGTTTTCATAGTGGGAATAATGAGTATACGATTGTCAGAAGTGGAGCGTAAGTTTCTTGCTGGTATGTACACATGGGTGAGGTCAGATAGGTATGTTGGACTGGAGCCTGTCAGTGAAACGTAACACAGAGAAGAAATTTTGTGTTTGATTTTGGATCGAATGGATAGCCAGTGTAGAGTACAGAGCGAGCGAGGGGTGGGGTGGGGGGGAAGGTGTGCTCTGATCGTGGTACTCTAAGGCTGATCCGAGCAGCTGTGTTTTGGACTTTTTAAAGTTTCTGGAGTAGATATTGAGACAAACCAGACATAATTGAGTTACAATAGTCCAGTCTTGAAAGTACTAAGGAATACACAAGTGTTTTAGTGGGATCAACTGAACGATATTTGCGAATGGAGCTGATGCGTCTCAGTTCAAGATATGCAGCCTTGCATATGTTCATGACATGTTGGTGCAATGTGAGAGTACTGTCGAGAGTAACACCTAGGTTTCGTACTGACAGTGTGAATTTAATGTTGGTGTTGCTGATATCGATTGTTTGAGGTAAAGGATGTGAATGAGAAAGTCTTTGTGTTGTAATCAGAATAGTTTCAGACATTGTTGTTCCACTGTGAGTGTGGTTTGGACTAGTTCAAACGATGGGTGGTAGAAATTGAAGGTTGTGGTGTGGTTAAGACGTTTGATCACGGAGTTCTTTGCGATGACAGCAATTCCACCTCCGCAAGAGTGGCGGAGGAACGACTTGATGGAGTAACTGGTGGGTGTTAGATCAGCGCACTTGGGCTCATCGCCTGATGTTTTTAGACATGTTTCTGTCAGGAAAAAGACGTCGATATTCTGATCGTTGATAAAATTAACTATTTCTGTGAGCTTTTCCGGTGGTCCTACTGATTGGGCATTGAATAATGCGATACGCAGTAGTATGTCTTGGATAGTTGACACAAAGGTTGACAGTTTAACAGGGATTTGAATTAGGTTATCTAAATTAACGGCCGAATTTTTAAATTGCTGAGTTGGAAAGGGCAAATGGGAGATAACTGGAATTCTTCTTCCTGTTCTACGCAGGCCAGCTTTGAAACAACGTTTCTTTTTTCGCTTCCGTTTACATTTAAGTAATGATGAATGTTGTCCCAGGTCGTTTAGTCTAGTGCACAATGTAGTGTGAAGAGCCAAGGAGTGGTCATTAAAAGCAATTAATGAGGGTCCATCATAGCATAAACGGGTGGACTGGCGAGTATCACGTGATGGCGTTTTGTTCAACAACAAAGGAAGTTGTATCAGTGGAGCAAGACAGCTGAGAAAAAGTCTAATTGTTCTCGTTTCCAAAACAAGGAGATGAAGAAACACATACGAACAGAACAGCCAATGCATGATGAACACAATAACGTAAACGAAGACAGACAACAAGCGCATATATCATGAAAAACGGCATACAAACGGAACAGCTGCTTCAAGCCGGTTAAGCGATAGCGGCCATCTTAGTCCACAGATAGATAGATAGATAGATAGATCGGTAGATGGATGGATAGATTTGGAAGAGAGATGTTTAACTAAATGTACACATATCACAAGAAAGTAAAAAGAAATGATCCTGACTAGATGTACGTATTTTCAATGAATCAAGATCATTTCGACATTTAAATTGCACACACACCCTCGGCGCGGGCCATTCGCGTGGCGCTATTTTGCGGAGTATGTTTACTTTATTGTTATTTAACATCAATGAACATACAGCTTTTTCATTAAAATAAACCTTAGTTTAGTTATTGTTCTCATGACTATTAATACATTTAAACAATTTAAAAAATAATAGAAAGCTTGCGGTATTTTTTGGTATGGGTGGGGGCGGCAAAGGTAACACTCGCCCTAGGCGCCTTTTCGTCCAGCATAAGCTTTCGACGACACTGCCAACCCCCTACCCCCTCCGTCCAGCTGCCTTTTCTGATTTCTGTGCCTGTGTGTTTCTCTTTCATGCACTATACACTTTTAATGAATAATATTTTACATAGATTGCTCTTTGATCCTCCAGCTTGGAAGTTCTGATCAATGAAAGAGGGCCTAAATTTTAATCAACTCTTTTCCTTTTCACTTTATCTCTTGCATTTCATGCTTGTGTGTGTGTGTGTGTGTGTGTGTGTGTGTGTTATTTTTCATTCCGAAGACCGGATTTCCTTTATTATGAAGTAAAATCAATATATCTGCCGACAAGACCATCCTTTCAAGTGTGTGTTTATTGTTTGGTATTTATCAGCACATAGACTTTCATGATATGTACCTGTGCTTATAAATATCTACCTCGCTCAGAGTGATTACCTTTCAATTTACAGAATGCCTGGATTTCGAAGAACTACGTGAACATAGGAGCTTGCATCACAGGTAAGTTTGATATTAGAACAGTTATGTCACACACGCATGCATTCTAATAAAAACTGCTATACTAATTTTTTTTTCCAAGAAGAGATAATGGACTTCCAGAAATGGGATTCGAAAAGAGATGTCTAAAAGAGGTTAATATTGATTTGGGCTGACCATACCACCCAGTGCACATTTCAAAATTTGAAATGCACAACTTCGGACCACTCTCGCCCCCCACCTAGTGACTATGACTCGTCTGTGTGTGTGTGTGTGTGTGTGTGTGTGTGAGAGAGAGAGAGAGAGAGAGAGAGAGAGAGAGAGAGAGATTTTCAAAGCTCATAATTGATTTCACAGTTAACAAGTCGCATGTACCTATGTTAAACATTGTAAACAAATGAAACATAAAATACGCTGTAGCTACATGGAAACACATTGTCTGCTTTTAAGTGTAGTTTTTACTGCAAACATCACGAACATTAGGCAACTGACCTGGCAACTCTTCATGCGCCTCACTGCATTTTAACCAGCTCCTGAAGTATATTTTAGCACACAACAGCATTCTTTAGAGTGGAAAAAGGAATTGTTTAGCCGTGGATATTTAGCTGAAACATTAAAGTCAATCTAAATAGACAAAACATTGTTCGTGAAATATGTTTCGGCCAAGTACGTCTCACAGGTGTCTGTTCTTGGACCTTCCCTTCATTCTATACACTCAGCCACTCTCAAGTGTCATAGATCATCATCCAGTGTCTCACCAATTGTATGCTGATGACACCCAAATATACAAATCTAGCCATGCAACTGAAGTTGAAGCTACCATCCAAGGCATAGCGTGGTGCATTTCCTATGTGAAATCATGGATGACATGTAACAAGCTGCAGATGATAAAACTGAATTCATCCTGATTACAACATAAAGACTTTCTCATTCACATCCTTTACCTCAGACAATAAATATCAGCAACACCAACATTAAATTCACACAGTCAGTACGAAACCTCGGTGTTACTCTTGACAGTACTCTCTCATTGCACCAACATGTCATGAACATATGCAAGGCTGCATATCTTGAGCTGAGACGCATCAGCTCCATTCGCAAGTATCTTTCAGTTGATGCCACTAAAACACTTATGTGTTCCTTAGTAATTTCAAGACTGGACTATTGTAACTCAATTATGTCTGGTTCGTCTCAATATCTACTCCAGAAACTTTAAAAAGTTCAAAACACAGCTGCTCGGATCAGCCTTAGAGTACCACGATCAGAGCACGCCTCTCCCCTGCTCTGTACTCTACACTGGCTATCCATACGATCCAGAATTAAACACAAAATTTGTTCCCTGTGCTACGTTTCACTGACGGGCTCCAGTCCAACATACCTATCTGACCTCACCCATGTGTACACACCTGCAAGATACTTACGCTCCTCTTCTGACAATCGTATTCTCATTATTCCCACTATGAAAATGAAATCATATGGACAACGCTCTTTGCATACCAGGGCCCAGAAATGTGGAACGAATTGCCTGCTGAACTTAGACACAAAGACACAGTGATCTCATTCAAGAGCGCTCTTAAAACTCACCTATTTCAACTGCAAGAACATACTTAAAGACCTAATAATGTATCCTTACCTTAAATATTACAGCATGTTTTCTGTTTCTAATTTCGTGGTGTTTGTTTTTATTTTTGTAACCATATCATTATATATGTTTTTTTTAAGTGTTGTCAGATGTTGTAAAGCGCTTAGAGTTTCTAAAGATTAGGCGCTATACAAAGTCCTCATTATTATTATGTACGCATTACGTAACGATTTGAATTAGTGACTTTAGGAGACATAATTATGAGAACTTATATAACGTTGTTTTGAAAACCATGCATGCGTATTTGTGAATTACACTCTACAACGTTTTTTATGCAGAAATGTATACTTCTTTTTCTCATCTTTATGAAAATTGACGTATAAATATTCAGTTTATTTGAATATCTTTTCTGGAACATAGTGAGTCAATCGAACAGTTTTAGAACTTACTTTTTAACGTTATCTTACTCAGAGACTTGTTTGAATACAGATGCCAACAACACGTTGATTATTTCAGTCCAAATACGTCTTCATTTCATTCTAAGAGCTTTTCCATACGGTGAAGTGATACAGTTTTACCATTTTGTGTACAAGCCACTTAGGTTATGTTTCCTGGACACGTATATTCACACCATGAAGTGAAGTCTAAATTTAAAATAAAGTGGGCATTACTTTGCAAACATGATAAACTTTTTTCGAACGAAGACATTATTATATAAGTGGACATTATTCGAATATTTGGCCTGAATAAAACAATATGGAAGGCTGAGACGTCGGCAGACGACTTTACCTTTGATCGCTGATTAGAAGAAGAGATGCAATTGTGGTACGCCGTAGAGGAAGAGATGCACTTGGTGGCACGCCCTAGAAGAATAGTTTTCATATAAAATTCCAACTATCGTACATAATTTCTCAATGATAAACCTTTATCACTCCATCTCAGACTCGAAATGGTTTAGAGTTATCTTTTTCTGCTGCCATTTTGTATTGTTTGTACAAGAAGGTCGATGAAATTATAAGTGTTACGACTTGATTTTTAATGGGTTGAACATTCCAAGATATCTGCTGGTAAGGCTTAGTTTAATGAACAGAACTATCAAAATTTCAAAATAAGAAATGCACGAATTCCTAACGGTTTATATTACAAATTAATAACATAGTTCACATGGTAAAACTTGATGTTGTCAATCATAGCTCCAAATCTTGGTTGTCGACTCGTAATAACCCTAACTGAAAGAAGATGCAAACAACAACTTATGAATTATTGCGATTTTTATTTGTTGTTAGAGCTATGCATATGCGCAAAAAATAATGTGAACGTGAGGACGGGAGCGAGTTTACACTCCCAAGCACTGGCAACGTTGTCAACCCACCAATGTGTGACGTACAAAAATCACACCCAATCAGCGGACGGTTACACTTGGCTTAACGTGGATTATCAAGGGCAGGTGTGTGTGTGTGTGTGTGTGTGTGTGTGTGTGTGTGTGTGTGAGAGAGAGAGAGAGAGAGAGAGAGAGAGAGAGAGAGAAATCTAAGAGA
>JAECUM010080249.1:0-16775 GCA_016617855.1 Megalonaias nervosa | reverse complement strand
GGCCCCCCCCCCCCTGCACAAAGTCTTGACCCCCTTGAAAAAATCCTGCGGGCGCCCATGGGTGCGACATAACTTGATGTTTGCTCGACTTGACTTGGGTGCGACATGATCAGGGTGCGACATGACCATGTACCCAATTTCAAAATTGGACCGTCACAATTTATGTTGTTAATTCGGGAAATTTCACTGCAAGCAGTACCAATACATGTTCAGCAACTGATCATGGACTCAAAACATTATTTTGCATTTTCCCCATTTACTGGACAGCATTTTGGCGGCTGTATTATACCAAAGGAGTCTGAGGTTTTATTAATATAATTCGATGAAATCACCGACAACACGAAATCACCTTATCGGTACTATAAACTAACACAAGGAGTGCAAGCGTGACACCATCCTCTGCTCGATTCGACTTTTGTCACGCATCTTTTATCGCTTTAGAATCCCCAAAAGGCTGAAAAGCTACACATATCCATTCAAAATACAGTAACGTAAAAACGCACAACTCTCGGATGGCCATCGCATGAATCGAATCCAGCGAATTAACCTTTATTTTCACCATTACGGTCAAAAAGTATGACTAAGCCTACAGGACTCCATCAGGCGGATGTAGCTACTCTTCATGCATGGACATGATTGACTTTGGATTTTCACTTCAAGACTTCTTGTGTTTGGTTCTTAATGAAATATTGTCATTTCTACTCTTCATTTCTTGGCTAGATATTATTCATTTGGGATTTTCATTTGAAGACGTCTTGTGACATCTGTTTAGTTCTAAATGAAATGTAAGAGATGAGACCTCACATATGGTTGCCTGGACAGCCATCTTAAAAATCTTGCTACTCCTTATTGGAAAGTAATATTGACATGGGTTTACATGAAAAGATTTCTTATAATATGTAGTTGCTTCTAATAAAACAAATTAGTGTTACTTCAGGTATAATTTGTTTGGAGATGTCTTTTTTTATTATAGCCTCTTTGATGTGGAAAAAAGTCAGAATTTTTAGTCTTTCCAGAACTTAAACCTAAGAAAAGAGTTGGACTGATTGTACAGATTGGTATCTTATCATATATATTTTCTCATGATGTTATGAAAAGAAGTAATCTCTTTGGAATTTACAAGCTGAGTCACAAACACAGAAATATAATTCCAAATGTATAATAATAATAATAATCATAAAAACTTTATTTAGAGAAGGCAACCCAGTGACAGAACTAATCTACCTTGAGGTCTGTTAGCTGATATGTATAATAAATTGTCAGGTATTTATCCACTGTTTCAACAGATTCATGAATTACTATTTCTTAGGATGAATTGGTCCATTTGTAAACGGTTAATAATCGGAGATACTTTAATACTTAAAGAGATAATTTGTTTAAAGTCCCAATATTAAACTTGAAATTCACAGGAAAAGTTCATCTGGTTTTGTGACAAGAAATAAGTAGGTTCTAAAATTGAATGATTATGAAATTTTGTAGATGAAATTTACTTTTCAGATTTTTAGCTCTGTAGCCCCATTAGCTGTGGACACCACAGATCCCCATCCCATCACATAGAGCTTTAAGGGATGCCCCCTCATGTTTTCTAAAATTCAAGGCTTTTATGTTTGTTTATCCCTGTGTGTTTTTGATGATTAGGTATTTTATCTATAAAACGAAAAGAATTTGGAAACAATTTTTAATTGAGGTTTCTCTGAGTTTTATGTTATTTCCCTTATCATCCTTTGTTATTTCGGTAACCCAACATAGGTTTTCGGTCCATATTCTATTCCCTTCATGCGTGGTTGTGTTGGGCTGGGTTCCTTGCCTTTTCCCATTTTAAATCATTAAGTGCCCTTGTGCCCGAAGGTCTGATAAGTTTTGTTACTCAGTCCCCATCATGTGGTGCTTGTGGTGTTGCATTTGTTGTATGTTCTTTACTACTCAATTCTTTTAGGGGATGGAGTTGTGCTATGTATATTTAATTTAATTGTCTGTTAGTTTTACATTTTTTATTTCATTACATGCTGTTGTAACATTGTTTGTTGGACTTGACCTTCTCCAAAATTAAGTTCATTTCTGCTTGACCTGATTGACTTTTTAAATTTTTTAAAAAAATTTCATTTATGTAAATAGCTAATAATAGCTTCATTATTCTCTATGTATATGAGCTTATTAACAGAATTATTATTCAGGTAAACAAGAATAAATAAATGTTGATTTGGGTAAGTGTTTTGGAGATTCCTAACTGAAATTTTATAGGCTATTATGTTGTAAATAAACAAGGCTCATTAGATCATTGTAGAAGGTTATTTTCCTTTAGGTAATGGTTGTTTTTAGAAAATGCTAATTGTGACCTAAGGTCAAGCAGAGACCTATATTACCTCTTGACTATGAGGATTTTATGAGTTGTGTTTTAACATCTAGTAATATAAGTTGTATTATGTTGTGACCAGTTTGGGCCGAGTTTTATTTGCTTCAAATTATTGAATTCAAGTGATTATTTTCTCTGGAAATACAAAAGTGCTCTGACCAAATTCTTGGATAGAGACAGTCATTGGAATTTATACTGAATTCGAACATGGAATAATATTTCTGTGATTCAACAAAAGACTGTCGATAGATCAGTACTATGTAGGCTATAACAGTAACGTCATCGCCTTCAGTTTTGAATCTTGTCAGACTTGAACTGAGTTTTATTCAGGACTTTTTATTACTAGTACTTGTGTCTTTAAATTTGGGATTATTTTGGGATTTAATTCGCCATATCGTACATTCTTTTTTCTCATGTTTCATTTTGTATTCTAGGGAAATAAAGTATTTATTAAATTTTACAAAGCTTTCTGTTGTCACTATTTTCTGTTATTTATTTTAAGAGCAGAGACTCGTAACAGTTGTCTAAGTCAAATCTTGTCCTAGACTTTCCTGTGCTTGTATATAAACCAAATGTGTTGCATAGTGTTAATACATGCATGCAATTTTATTATTTAAATGTTTACAATTATTATTTATTATTTCCTTTATTATTTTGTTTTTTTATGTATACCATTTTAGATTGGTATTGTGAGATGAATAAAAATGATTCTTTTTATGGACAAGAATGAAAACATGGTTCAAGATTTATATCTTTCAGGCATGATGTCATGAAATGGATTGTAAACGTTCTTGTTTGGATATAATATTAAACTTGGTGCAGTGACTCTTTCTACCTTGGGTTTGCAGAATGGTTTGAAAATCACTGTCATCCATTGTGACTGAAAATATGGTCAAGTTAATACTGGTATATCTTTAGCACTCAATGTTTTAAGAAAGACTGAAAGTGTTTCTTTCACTGAGTTCATCGAGAAAATGGTAGTATTAAGAAATTTGTATACTTGGTGATAAAAAAATGGATTAAGATTGCCGCGTTTATGAGTTGGATTTTAAAATACTCATGAAAATTTTGGACCTTTAATTTGGTAATGGGAACAAAAGTGTTTCGGGGTAGACTTGATTGAAACACAGTGGTAGTAAAATTATGGTAGTAATAAAACTTAAGGCTATTAAACACTCCTTGATATAACTCTCCTTCCTCTGGCTTGAGTTTCATTTCTTAATTTTGGTTGAATTGAGGTACAAATTGCTCTCCTGATATACTAATTTCCATTGTTTTTCTCATTTTTTTAATTTATAAATTTTATTTGGGTACTATTTAGAGCATTTTGTTGTTTTATTTAGAAAAAGCAGCCCCGTAAGTACACCTACGTCCAAGTTAGGTAAATAAAACTACATTCATATATATATATATATATATATATATATATATATATATATATATATATATGAAGCAGCCCTGTAAATGCACATACCTCCTACTTAGGTAGATAAAATTGCTTTCCTATATATATATACATATATATATATATATATATATATCTTTAGATCAAGCATCCCTGTAAATGCACCTACCCTTTTCCCCTCACATGAAGTAGGTTATATATTTCCTTCTTGTGTCCATGCCTTCATATATATATATATATATATATATATATATATATTTGCTACATTTGTTTATATCATTTTTATTTGCTGTAGGTGGTTTTGTCTTTATTGTCCAAATGTCTGGGCTAAGAAAGTTGTATATTTGTCTTCCATTTCACATTGGATTATAACACTCAGTTTTGTGTCCTTCTGTTTCTTACTTAGTGGTCATGTGGATTCTTTATCTCAGTACATTCCTTCTGAAAGTTATCTCCCCTGTCCACCATGCATCAGCTAGGCAACTGAGTAACATTGCTTGTATTTTAATGTTATTTATTTGGTTAAGATTTGTCCATACTAATTTCAGATTGTTATTTATGTTTCTAGTTTCTACCTTGTATGTTATTTTAACAAACTGATTTTGCTTGTATGTATTTTCTAGGGTCTTAGTTATTTTTTTTAGTGTATTCCAGGGAATGTTTTTAGCTTTACCCCAAACCAAAACACCCATAAGGCTGTCCATGGATAATTTATTCCTTTTCACCGATCTTGTTGTCCTATCAATTTATTTTTAAAATATTTAGTAATAGTTAGGAATATATAGACTAACCCTATCTTTGTTCTTTTTTTACAATAGTCCTCTATAGGTAATTGGATTCATGTCTTGTATAAAACTTATTATTTTTTATATATCAGGTAGCTGATCATTATGAAAATCTTAAGATCATGCTGTACCCTAATTTTTTTCTTGTATCTATGTGTTTTTTTAAAAATTTGTTTGAATACGGTTTTGAAAATTAATTTGTATGTGTTATGTTATTCCTAATGCATTTACTTGTTTTTAATTTTAAAGTTAATTCCAAAGTGATTCCCTCTCTATTTTCCTCCTGATACTATTTCTGTCTTAGAATGGTTTATTTGTGATCCAGATGTTTTACCAAATTGACTGTATTCTTTCTTTGTTTCCGAATATGATGGTGTGTCTTGTTTTAATTAATGCAGTAATCTGACTTTTGGATTCTTTTATTTTCACTTCATGTTGGATATTTGAATTCCTAGTGTAAACATTTCTTGCTATGAGGCTTATAGTAGTCAGTAGTCTATCACATACAGTAATGCAGACAGCACTCATCCCTATTACTTCACTCATTTTCCTGAAATTCTGGATCCTGGTCTACAACTTTTACTCATCTGACACCATCTTTTCAAACCTGACATTTTGTACTGCCTCTCTGCTACTGGGTGTTGCCACATCAACTGCGAAGTCTTTGTCTGGTTGCTAAGCTGACTCCTGGAGCATCATCATGGCTGACTACATCAATTGACAGTAAAAAAAACATGTGCGTTTTGTTTTTATTTGCATTATGTCAGTAATTATTGCTGGATTTCAGTGAAATAAAGACCAGCTTATAAGCTGTACGTTTACTGTTATCTGTACATTTCTCCCTTGATCAGTCATGTATTGTTTGTTCTGAATCCCACAACATAAATCCAATATTTACATATGTAGATTAGAAACCCCGAAAGGTACTTATGCCATTTCTTTGCATTATGGCTATAACTGTACCGCATTAAATTCTGGTACACAGTATCCATTTCCCTATTGTTTTCTTAACAATCATCTGCAAATTTTTGGACATTTTACTTCTTTTCACCTCCTAGTTGTTTCTTGTGAGTTACACAGAGCATATGTGTGGGATCCATGTTATTAAATAAAATACAATTAAGGGCAATTTTCTCATCTTTCCAGGTAACACAGACCGGCTTCTGCATTTGTTTAATTTTCTTGTAATTCTGGCCTTTTAAACCAGTTTTTTAAACATCTTATGGCATTACATTTCTATTTTCTTGGACTGTACTACACAGAAGAGTCCATCCTGATACAAAGTTTTCAAATAACTGTGGACTTGAAAAGAGACTGACCATATATATACCTGAAATTCATGGGGGTAGCCAGTTTAAAGATAAGAACTTTTCCAGACTTGTGAGCCAAATTTTGTGGATTTCCTGGCAGGTATTGCTTGAATGATTGTCTTCCTTTACATGCAATCATGCCTTCATCAACTGACTGATAGTTTAGAGGGTCATACTTTTCCATGTATTTCTCAAGGATTGTGATATATAAAGGTCATGTCTAGCAAATTTTGTCTTGTCCTGGTTGACCTTTGGGTGGCTTGACACTTGTGTCATTGGCATAAAAAAATATGTGCCTACTTTTTTCAAATCTATCTTTGGTCATTATTTCTGGTATTCCTGGGATCCCAAAATAGATGGATGCCATCCAAGCAATAGAGTATTTGAGTATCAGCATAACACTGATGACAATGTAGATTCCAAGAAATGCCCACATCTCCCTGATGCTGGCATTATTTCGGGTCTTGCCTTTGATCCCCATTTTCTCAGGGTAACTGTTTGTTTATTTAACAACCTTTTCTACCAATAATCTGGGAAAAACTTTAGATTTTGTTTTCTCACTGCTTAGTGGTCAAACCCAAGAGTTGACCCAACATCAGAATCACAATCGTTGATCTCGAACACAGCGATGTCATCAATCCATTGCGTAAGCACTTGCATCTGGTGTTGAAACTGGACTAACAACAAGAGCTTTCAAAGACTGATCCGTTAAAAGCTTGAAACTCTATCATATCTGATTCATAATCCATCTTTGTTTATCTTAACTACATGGGATTCGTAAAGTGCGGGAAAGCCCTTCCTGTGTCTAAATTAAACTTATTACGTTTAAAACTTCAAGCAAAATATCAAGTAAAGAGGTCTCTTATTGGTTATGATAATCAAAGATATGTAAGCTTCGGTACTCTCAGCCATTCAACGTTTAGTTAACATAACGCTCAATGGGGTTCGCATCTAGGACTTCGAGTAGTTTTGGAATATTCGTCTACATGCTCAGTAGGGAGTAAACAAGCGTTATATCAACACTACATGTCAGCGGCAGTGGGAATGAAGAGCTTTTTACAGGTGACAGAAAAAAATTGTTCAGATTCATTATATATAAAAACCTAGCAGGTGCGCGATTGTGGTAAACAAAGCATGGATTGGTGTGCAATGATTAATCAGCGAATCCGAAAAGGACCTTGCCGTTGGTGACATCGCAGGAAGTTGCCGAAACACGCAATACTGTGATCGAAATCAATAAAATTCATACTGTTATGGAGATGTCATCTGTAATGACAACCTTACCCGTATATATGGATGCAATATTTGACCGTGTGATCAGGTAATATTATTTGACACTCTTGCATTGTTGTACAAAATATGAAAAGGAAAACGATCATTTCCATTTACCAGGGGTCATCTCAAAACGTTTCTGTACGACTACAACATGTGATACTGAAATCAGCTGATTGGAGGCATAGTGGAGTATGATATGCATTAACAGTAAATTTGAGATCATGTAATTCAATATTTATTATGACAACTGCCCACTCAGTATATATTATAACGTGGGCTTTTAAAAGGAATATTTCCTTATGAATATATTTTTAAAATTAATGTGATAACAACACTTTCTGTGCTGTTATGAAAAAAAATATTTAGTAGTGTCTGAACTCACCTTTATCTAGTGATGCTATTTATGTGATCATACTTTGAGTTCTGATAAGAGGAAACTACCCTTTACGTATTATATCCTGTTTTTTTAAAGCCATATTTTCTGTTGAATATGTTTATATTTAAAATGATTAACGTCACAACAATTAAAGCAATTTACCCCCAAAATATAAGTAGTTATTAAATTGGTTGTATTTGCAAAGTATCAATGATTGATACCTTCAGTTCATCATCAGTCTTCATGTAAGGAACATATATATGAATTCTTCAATACTGCCATACTTTTGAAACTAGTTATTGCTGCACATAAGAACGTAACGAGATGGCCCAAATGAAGTTTAAAATGATACATCTAGGGAAGATAATTACAAATACCAGTTAGAGTTATATCTCTTTTAGTGTCACTACAATAATTTGGTTTATTCTAATAGTCACTATGGGGATAGATGTTGGTACAAAATGTTCTCTTTGTTGAGATGTGCCAAATTTGGCCCATGAAGTGTTTGTGGCATTTTCAGACACAATTCATTGGAAAATCATGCTCACTGTGCACCTGAATATATGTCAGTCATTTGGGGCACTTTCACAACCTGAATACATGTCAGACATTTGGGGCACTGTCACAAAAGTATTGCATGAAAATCATGCTTATTGTAGCTATGAATAAAGGTCAGTTATTTTTCTCTTCATGCCAGTATTGATTTGACATTAAAACATCTTTATTCACCTTCCACAAATTTATTTCCATGACAGCCCCCAACCTGGACAATTGATAACACTAGATACTCTGTCTTGCTTAACATTACCATCTGTCACTCTGCCAATCAGATTTCATCATCAGTGATGTAACTGGACAGCAGATGTTACCATGGTGTAACTTGAGACAGAATAAACTCCTGTGTTTTGTTGGTGTTTGAAACTCAGTATCCTTCAGGGCTACAGAGGTCTCACATTATGAAAGTTTATTAATGGCAGAAATTAAGTAAAACTTAAGTTCTGACTGTGGTCATTATTTTCTTTGAAATAAAATTTCACAACATTTCTTTGACACTGAATTGAAAAGACAGAAGGGGATTAGTATGACCACAACTTTCATTTTCTGTATGTATATCTGAAATAATAGCAAAGAAACTAATGCCTAATAACAAGAACAATAAAATCAACAACAATACTAAATAAAATTATAAGGAATTAATAATATAATAACAGCTAAATAATAATAATAATAATATATAATAATAATAATAATATAATAATAATAATATAAAAACGGGTCATAGGCTTAATCTGAGATAATTTTGTGACTAGTTACAATTTTTTTATCTGATTATTACTTTTCTTCAACCTGTGTGCCATATATGCAAATGAGTCGGTTCACTTTAATCCAGTTTTAAAATATGCAAACGTAAATGCCATGGAATGAATTTGTCAATTGCAGCTGAGTGATGCTGTTGTAGTTCCCATTAAATGTGTGTGCATCAAGCGAGTTATATGAGTAAAACTGAAATTATTGGTGCTGACTCCGAGATTGTATGACAGAGCATTGTTCTTTTGTACATTACGTTTTGCCATAGTTTACCACTGATTTCTTCTGTTTGACATCTAGGTTGATGCAGGGCAGTCAAACATAAACACGGAATTGCCTCCATCTGTGACAGCCCCTGAGGACTCTGAAGATGAAAAACAAGATAATGGTAACTACACGACATTGTTACATGTATAGGACTCAATGAATTTAGGTTCTTCACCATAATTGTGTGTAACAAATTGAGAATTCTACAGGCCTGCCTATATTACAATGTAGGTACATTTATGTGACTTACATAAATATAGTTGTTTTGCATACAACCAAAGTATAAAAGTAAAGTGGGGGGGGGAATACTGTGGTTTTTAAAACATTTATTATACATCCATTATTTTGATATGCATCAATGTACATTTGGTATTCTGTTTTGTATTTCAAATTAAATACTGTTGTTTTTATATATTTCATAATGAGATATATGAGTAGTGGAAAAAAATATCACCACAATGGTGTTACCACTTTCATTGTCCAGGTGGTGATGTCATGTTTGGAACTACATGTATTTTCTTTTTCCATTTAGGAAGTGTATCTTCCCTTATGCATGTTCTTCAAGATTGTAATAACATATGCATATGTTATTACTCTCTCTCTCTCTCTCTCTCTCTCTCTCTCTCTCTCTCTCTCTCTCTCTCTCCATCAGAATGAATGGATCTTACAATGAATCAAGACTGTTGACCCTCTTGTATACATTTCATGTAGTCAATAAAAGGCATCATCAAGAATGCATACAAATGTGCCCCAAACAGTAAAAAGGCATCATCAAGAATGCATAATAATGAGTCCCAAACAGTAAAAAGGCATCATCAAGAATGCATAATAATGAGTCCCAAACAGTAAAAAGGCATCATCAAGAATGCATAATAATGAGTCCCAAACAGTAAAAAGGCATCATCAAGAATGCATAATAATGAGTCCCAAACAGTAAAAAGGCATCATCAAGAATGCATAATAATGAGTCCCAAACAGTAAAAAGGCATCATCAAGAATGCATAATAATGAGTCCCAAACAGTAAAAAGGCATCATCAAGAATGCATAATAATGAGTCCCAAACAGTAAAAAGGCATCATCAAGAATGCATAATAATGAGTCCCAAACAGTAAAAAGGCATCATCAAGAATGCATAATAATGAGTCCCAAACAGTAAAAAGGCATCATCAAGAATGCATACAAATGTGCCCCAAATAATATAAAGGCATCATTAAGAATGCATACAAATGATTCCCAACTAATAAAAGACATCAAGAATGCATAACTGAGTCCCAAACATAAAAAAGCATCATCAAGAATGCATAAAAATGAATCCCAATAAATATAAAGGTGCCATCCAGAATGCATAACAACAAATCACAAACAATATAAAACAGGCTTCAAGAATTCACTTTTGTAATAATTAGTGTTTCACACATATCATGCAAATTGTCAGTGATTGAACTTACATTGACCTGTTGCTATTTGAAATTCTCCATGATACATATAATATAAGAAATACACTCGCTGACAAATGGTACACCTTTTTAAGAAATATTCTCTTCATTAAAAATAGTAGAAAAATTGTTTAAGTGGCAATTTTAACTGTTTTTACACGGGTTTTCCCAGGTTCATCCTCCATTAGTTATTCTGGCTGCTATGCAATGCTAAACATGGCATTACACCCACAATAACAACAAGATGGCATATAATTGGTCCATTAGCACAAGTTTGTTATTATTACTCCCCCAAAACTACATGGAGGATTGCCATGAAACTGTATCCACACATTCATTGTCTGATATAGTTGTGTCTACAGGAAACTGCCACCGACTGGATGGTCATATTAACATGGCATTTTTCAATAGTATATAATTAGTCCCAAGACACAATTATGCCATAACATCCAGTATAGCTGTCATGGTGTATTAGTCCCAAGACAAAATTATGCCATAACATCCAGTATAGCTGTCGTGGCATTTTCACTACAAGGTTTCTAATAGTATATAATTAGTCCCGAGACAAAATTATGCCATAACATCCAGTATAGCTGTCATGGTACATTTTCACTACAAGGTTTCAAATATTATATAATTAGTGCCAAGACAAAATTATGCCATAACATCCAGTAAAGTTGTCATTGTGTAATAGTCCCAAGACAAAATTATGCTATAACATCCAGTATAGTTCTCATGGCAGCTTTTCTGAAAATCTCTTAGTTTAAGTCCAAAGAGTCATAACTATCTTTAATTCATAAAAAAAAAAATATTTGTCTGAAAATGCAGACTACAGCATTTATTGGCTTAACACCTTAATACATCATCAGGGAAGAGATAACCTATCTGGCATTACAGTAGTCAGTAAAACACTGATTCAAGAAAGTGAATCTTGTTCATAGCTTGTTTTTATGAAAAATAATGTTTTGGATCTTGAGCATCCAAAAGACAGTACCTGTGAGCTGTGGAAAATTGTACATACTGTGGGATCATGGTGGGTGGTCTACTTGGGTTTGCTTTTTGCTATCTGTTATTATTCAGGTCAAGAATTTAGGAGTTTGTAAGCATAAATATTTTCCAGAGTCTTTAAAAGGATTGTTTTCAGAAGTATCATTCAAGTTAGCGAGTCGCATTTTATGAGAACTTTTCATATGAATCTAAATTCATTTTTGTCTTCTCTAGATGTCAATTGTGCAAGGGAGAGGAATCCAGAATTACATGACAAGAAAGATGACATCGTGAGGCAGAGGAAACAGTTGAACATCATTGACAAAGTAAGGTCATTTGATGAGAATGCGGTGAAGGTCAGTCAGTGATAATATTCTAACATCTCACTACTACATTGGTTTTATTGCAGATATTACCTGTTTTCCTAGTCCAAATCATAACAAAAATGATGTATTAAATAGGAACATTTCACTTGTATTGGTACATTAAAAACAATTCTTATCCGAGCCTCCTGATGGATAAATTCAGACAGTGTCCCTTCACAAAATTCATGATTTTCTATATTCATCTAGAATTGTAGGAGTGGCATTTACGAAAATTCTTGTCCAGTGTCTTTTGTTAACATCCTTAAGTAATCATAACCTGTATTTTTATGTTTAGGTGACAGAGGAAAGTTTGCAAAAAAAAAAAAACAACCCCAATAAACAGTTTCTTATGGAAATTTTTTTTCCCATATTTCCATTAGCACAATATTTTAACCCTATGTCCTCCAAAACTGCCTGGATGATTGTCATGAAACATTACATATACATTTATTTTCATGGTCTAAAAGGCCTTAATAAATATAGTGTTGCTCAGACACCAGGGCGGCTGTCTTGAAATTATTGTTGCAACTCCTCCTGATTGGATGGTCCTATCGGCATAGGGTTTTTACTGAAAGACTTCCTATGACATCTAGTTGGTTCAGAATGCTAATAGTGCCCATCTGAAACATGGCTGTCAAAGCGGCCAGCTTGAAAATATTTTGCTACTCCTTCTACACGGATGGTCATCTGAGTATGACTCATTCACTGAAAGACTTTGACTAATGTTTCCTTATTACTAAATTAAAATAGTGCCGATTAACAGCAAATATCAATTAAAGTATATTACTTTAGTCTGTTCATTCACAGATGTTATCAGGATAGCAAGGCAACCAAGCAAAATGAGTACTTGGTGAACAGCATCTTCGTTTCACAGACATGGTCAAAAATGGAGAAGAGAGTTAAAGAATATTACAGTATTATTTTAAATTCCTGAATTTGACACTGTCAGTTGTGACAGAATCACAGCATCAGTATTGTACAAATAGAAGACAATTTTTCTTACTTTAAACAAAAAGTTTCGAAGTTGACAGTTGTTTTACAAAATAAATGTTCATGGTTTTGGGAAAAGGACTCTTGTTTTGTTGTGAGTCAAAAAACAAGAAAAAAAGTGACATAATACACAGTTTTTCATATGTGTGATAGCTTCTAACCTCATGGAGTAATGTTGTTAACAATATTTAGAGGCTGGGTACCTTGAACATAAAGGTAATTTATACCCAAAACAAGCAAATAACTTCATTAGAAAAATACTCTTTATTGACAGTTTTTCCCATCACAATTCTACGAGTATTCAGCCATTGTACATCCCCATAAACCCACGCACCCACCCCTACTGCATATGGTTTTTCTCCATGTCCAGTGGGGATGGCAATATTTGCAAACTTTTTAGAGATCCATTGGTAACCTGCGCCCTCACTTATAGTGCAGCATACGTCTTTGGATCCTGTTATGGATGAAGCAAATAAAGATCATGGCATTACCTTTACAAAATGAAACAATGTATCAAGCTAACATAAGAGTCTTATCAACCTAAATTATATTTTTCATGTCTTCAGCCAATTCAACAGATTGATGAGGAAAGCTTAAAACAGGCAGAAATTCAGAGGGACAGAAAAAAGAGGGATTTGTTTCTTGTATTTCAACGTGAAATTGGCACATCTCTTCATTTCAGGTGAGAATAACATTGTTTCTTTTCTTTCTTTCCCTAAAAAAAAAGAAAACCTTTCTTATTGCTTAGAGTCAAAAACACAGGTTTCAAAGTGAGCATGAAGATGATAATTACAGGCATTACTGACAATTACAGGCAATACTGACAGTTACAGACATTACTGACTATTACAGGCATTACTGACAATTACAGACATTACTGACAATTACAATTACAGACATTACTGACAATTACAGGCATTACTGACAATTACAGGCATTGCTGACAATTACAGGCATTTCTGACAATTACAGGCATTACTTCTATTTCTTACTATTTCCTTGTTGATTTGTGTTTCATCCAGTGCAACAGTCAATATGCTTGAAGGAATCTGAGTTGCTCTGAGAAGAAAACCAACAGAATATTAGAATTATTCATATGCATGAGATAGGATACGAAAAGTACACCTATGGGTTAGAATTTTGTGTCAAATTACAGGCAAAACTTTTGATCCTAAGGTTTAAAGTTTCTTCTCTTGCACTGAAGAACAATGAAGGTTTCCTATTTTCTCAAATCTGAATGAAAAATGATGACTGCGAATACTGAAGTAACTTTCAAACAGCAAAATCCCCACTGAATAATATCTTAAGACAGCATACAAATCCGAGTTTTGAAAAACTTTTGTAGTATACAAATCCCCATTGAAAATTATCTTACAATAGAGCATACAAAGCTATTTTTCCACATAAACCTGAAGTGTAAACTTTAATGATGTTTAGCTTTCAAACATCAGTTATTGAATTGGCAATGGTAGTGGCATTACTCAACATCTGAATTGTGCATTGATATCTGACACAGTATGTGAATTATGTGCTGACATCTTGCACAGCAACTGGATTGTGTACTGATATCTTACACAGCAGCTGATTGTGTACTGACATCTTACACAGCATCTGGATTGTGTACTGACATCTTAAACAGCAACTGGATTGTGTACTGATACCTTACACAGCAACTGGATTGTGTACTGATATCTTGCACAGCAGCTGATTGTGTACTGATATCTTACACAGCAACTGGACTGTGTACTGTATCTTACTCTATTGTTATATCATTTTAATATGTAAATATCTTACTCTGTTGTTATGTCTTACTCTGGTGTTCTACATTTTTAAACAATATTTACTCTGTTCTTCTGCAGTGGAAAGCATAAGCATGCACATATAGGAATATGAGGAAACTTCTTAATGCTTTCACATCAGTGTCGTTTGTGTCCTATATCATTGTGTTAATGCTTTCTCATCAGTGTCGTTTGTGTCCTATATCTTTGTGTCAGTGCTTTCACATCAGTCTCGTTTCTGTCCTATATCTTTGCGTCAGTGCTTTCACATCAGTGTCATTTGTGTCCTATATCTTTGTGTCAGTGTTTTCACATTAGTGTCATTTGTGTCTTATATCTTTGTGTCAGTGTTTTCACATCAGTGTCGTTTGTGTCCTATATCATTGTGTCAATGCTTTCGCATCAGTGTTGTTTGTGTCCTATATCTTTTTGTCAGTGCTTTCACATCAGTGTCGTTTGTATCCTATATCTTTGTGTCAATGTTTTCATATCAGTGTCGTTTGTGTCCTATATCTTTGTGTCAATGCTTTCACATCAGTGTCATTTGTTTCCTATATCTTTGTGTTAACACTTTTACATCAGTTTCGTTTGTGTCCTATATCTTTGTGTCAATGCTTTTACATCAGTGTTTTTTGTGTCCTTTATATTTGTGTTGATACTTTTAAGAGTGTCATTTGGGTCCTAAATCTTTGTGTTAATGCTTTACATCCATGTTTGCATCCGATGGCTTTGGGTTATGTCTTTACATGAGTCATTTGTGTTCTCTGTCTTTATGAAACATTGCCTAAAATTACAATTACAGGATTACCATTGCCGTCAGTCATAATCAGTTGATCACATCTTGAAGATGAAGCTGTTCTCATTGGCCTCTACTTTAGCTGTAATCATTTTTGTATTTCAGTCAGCAGAAATTCAACGTTAATACAGATATACCTTCAAGGAATTATGGCGGTATTGGGTGATGGGTTTAAAGAAACGAGAAATTATAACATTGCTGATTTTGCAGTTGTGGGCTTCATTTTTCTTTACTATGTGCTCTAACAGTAGCATTGTTTCCATGCAGACTGAGAATATTTTAATGATTATTAACCAACTACTGTTGCTTATCTGAATATGTCAACACCTTATTTTTGATCCCTAGAGAGCCGCTTATTTCCCAGGAGACCATCTGGTCCCACTGTTTTGGTCCCCAACTGTGAAGACACCAGTTCAGTCCCTTGAGCCAGCATGATCATTGACTGCAGCATCCGTTTACATGAAACCGAGTTCTGCAACTCCCCATCAAACACAGCTAAAATACCATGACCGAGTTAATTACAATGACTGAACTATGTATTACATGAGCTGTGGTTAAGTGAAGTACAATTGGCTTCATTGCAATTAAACTATGAGATTCTTATTATCATAACCATGTTTACTTAAGAGTATCTGATAAGATTATTAATCGCACTGGATTATGAGACATCGAGTATTACTCATCTTTTCATGCCGGTCAGCAGCATATAATTGAATTGAAGTTGTTCAATTATAAAAATCTCTAACTTGAAACAGATTATAGTCAATCTGCTAACATGGCTTTATGTAAAATTAATGAGTGAATGTTGAAGAAGGATGATTGCTACACCGTAACAGAGGGTATCTTGTCGTGGTCAGCATGACATGTACCAACTAAAGCTGGCACATGGGCTAAGGACACGAGAAATCACTAGCCTGCTATAGGGGGTGATGTTCTTGCTTGTGATTTTTAATTAAGATAATAGTTAGAGACGTAGAAAGGCAATGCTAATTTGGGGTTAAGTAGCGTAGAAATGACAACGTTGTGACAATCCAGAGACAATGTGTCATTCAGAAATAAGTGTCATGAAAAGATTTTTTCCAGGAAAAGTTATTAATAAAGGTGAAATAGAGAGAATTATTCCAAATTGGGTGGACGTAAAATTTTGGTTGTTAGATAAAGTTAATCCTGATTGGATATGCTAAATGAGCAATGTCAGATAAAATTCAGTGTTTTAAGTAATTTCTCTCATGACAGTAATCAAAGTTTCTGTGGGAAGCCAAGAAGTTGACTCCTGGAGATTATAAGTATTTCTCACTATAAGTGATCCAAAAGACAAGTGTCTGGAAGTTGGAGGGACACTG
>JAECUM010080225.1:0-13211 GCA_016617855.1 Megalonaias nervosa | reverse complement strand
GAGAGAGAGAGAGAGAGAGAGAGAGAGAGAGAGAGAGAGAGAGAGAGAGCAAATTTCTTTCCTGTATAGTAGGCTGTGAATAATGGTGAAAATAACATTTGTCCTCTGTTTACATCGGCTAAAAGTAGTGTAGAGACAATCATGGTGGGTCTGAGCGAGCAGAGAAAAAGCTGTCTGCTTGCCCGAGACATCGGCCTTATTATGAGTTATTTATTTATTTGTATTGGGATATTTTTTTTTGTTGGCTAGGGTGGGGTAATTCTATATTTTCATAAACAAAACATAATACGTTTCCTATATTATATATCGACAGAAAATCATCATCTATTTAAGTAACTTCATTTCCGTCGTTGTGTTTGAGATCGGAATGGTTTATCATATATTCGTAGGACGATTCATCGACGTAATTAACAATTGCGAGAATTATCACATAATCTAGCGTGAGGAAAGGGAATCGCTTACCTACTGCGACACTATCTTGCAAATTGCACTTAACGTATTCTAACTTAATTGTTGTAAAGGTGTGTGATTTGGATTTGATTTTTAACGTAGTTTTAACAATGTTTCAGTCATATCGCTACGATGTCTGCAGTGTTGCAGTTTATGTGTCTAGCACTGGGGCATCATGCTGCAGACATGTAGCATGATGACCCACCCAGTCACATTATCATGACACCAGACCGATCAGTCCTAACACTAACCTGTTAATGCTGAGCGCCTAAAGAGGCATCTGGTATTGCCATTTTTATAAGTCTTTGGTATGACTTGACCGGGGTTCGAACCCATGATCTCCCGCATCCGAGGCGGACGCTTTAACAACTAGGCCACCGGAGCGGTTGTAAAGTTAGGCGTACACTTATTTGATATACACGTATAGTCAACTCCTCAGACATCGCCTCTTTTTTTTAAAATTGCCGATGCCATGAAAAGCGATCAGACAACTTATGAGCTTAAAGCTGCATTGCCCCGCAAAATAAAAAAAATTGAGATACTGGATTGACACAAATTTTGTATTATTCCTATCAATAAAATGGAAACGAAAACAAATATAAACCAGATTCAAAACTACAAAAGAAAGCGGTGGATGTTATGCAGTGATTTCCAGGACAATATTCCCCAAGGGCACATAATCATACCGATGTAAACGTCACGATGGCATATGCATCTGGACACAGCCCATCCAAGGCTGGCAAAACAAAGTGCTAAGCACGTGTTGTCGTTATCCTATCAGACGATGTTTCCCGATCTAATGGAAATATTCCACCCATGGCTGGGAAAACAAAGTGCTAAGCACGTGTTATCATTATCCTATCAAACGATTTGTGGCCCATCTAAACTCTTGTCTTCCTCAGAAAGTTTAATAGCGTGAACATTCACCTCAACAGAGTTCATGTTCACAGTCAGAGAAAATCATGTCTCGGTTTTTGAAATCTCTACGTCTCTGAGCATAATCAATTCTGTATTAAATCGACGTAACCGGGATTTAACAAAACTCAAATAAGATGAATTTGGACGATCTTGGTCGATTTTAGCGTCAGAAGAGCTAAAAACTATAACGAACATGATGGTGACATTAGTTAAAATTTATTTTGAGACAAAATAGAAATTTAAAGCTAAAGTCTTCCAATAAATAGATCAAAATATTTTTCATAACAATAGAATCACACATGAATAATAACAGCTACAGAACGGGATTTACTTTCTTTAAAATAAATCAGTTTGTCTTCTGATTAGATACCCACATCTAGGACCAGAACGCGTCTAGTCTGTAAAGCAGTGCCCACGATTGAACAAGTTGTCTGTGTCATCCCCTAATTCTGGCGCGTGGTTAATATTGCTATATGATATCAAACGTGCTATTATATAATGTATCCCTGATAATGATTCATATTTTTTTAAAATTAGCAAGCGATTTTGGATTTTTGTGAGCAGTAAAATAAGAAATCACTCTCTGAAACAATTGCTATTTAATCGACGGTTACCTCATCTGCTTTACTCATTACTTTCGGGCTTACAGGCTTTACTAAAGTTAAAACTATATTTATTTCGTTAATTTGGTCACAGGAACTCTAATGCATTTACAAGTTTCTGCAGTAAATATTCACATTTCAAGAATTATATACCTTAAATCAGTCATTGTTTTCTACTCAGAGCATAGCATGATCCGAACGCATGTGAACCACAGAGTGTGCATAGAGATGTCGCTGTTAAGTCCATCCTACATGGCATTCTTCTATAACAATGGAGAATACATTATTATGACTTGAACTACGTGACTGATGTAATGAAAAGTTTTAATGTTGCTTAGGTTCAAATGTTCTTTTATTTGGATGATGTTGGATTTATAGACCTTAGAGTGTCTTTCAGAGTAGTGGTGAAGGTCCTAATTTTAAAGAATGTGCCTAATAAACGAAAACCAGAATAACTTTGTAGCCCTAGATAATCTGATTACAGAATGTTATGCTGCAGTTGCTAGATGGGCGACCCAACATAATTTATTTAGCTGTGTCTATGGTAACCATCTGAGCGAATTAAAAACAATCACTGTTGCAAATTCTGCTCTGCATATTAGTTAAGGTTTAACTATCTGTAATCTAATTTTTGTTCACAAGGATATATTCTTTAACCTTCTTCAATACCTGCCAAGGACATACGATCCTAACAGTGAAATCTAAAAAGATATTTGAAATGCATGCCTGAATAACAGACGTCCAGCATCCCAAGATAATCTGATTACAAAATTTTATGCTGCAGTTGCTAGATGGGCGACCCAACATAATTTATTTAGCTGTGTCTATGGTAACCATCTGAGCGAATTAAAAACAATCACTGTTGCAAATTCTGCTCTACATATCAGTTAAGGTTTAACTATATGTAATCTAATTTTTGTGCACAAGGATATATTCTTTGACCTTCTTCAATACCTGCCAAGGACATATGATCCTAACAGTGAAATCTAAAAAGATATTTGAAATGCTTGCCTGAATAACAGACGTACAGCATCCCAAGAGGCTTCCGAATGCATTGCAATTTTAAGCGATTAATCGATGAGGTTGAAACAAGGCATAATCAAATTAAACTTTGTACATATCTTTGATGTATAAATATTTTGAAACTTTATTAAATGTGCTGCTTCACTCTGAAGGAAAACTTTGACTCGCCTGCTGTAACATGAATAAACTACGAAATGCTATAGAGGACGCAAGCATTGTTTTAAGTTGTTTTGTTTTAAATGTCATATGTATCAAATGGACAAAAATAAAAATAAAAAATAGCTGTAAAAGTACGCCTGATTTTATACAATCTAATACACACTCAAATAATCGCATGCCTCACGTTATGTCTGTCTCTGTGGTTAGGATATTGGCAATGCAACTTTTTAGGATTCCAGGTAGCAATTATTGATTGATTTCAAATTTGGATTTCAACGTCTAACACTTACTGATATATGTTGTTTTTGAAAATAACTGTAGGAAATAATGCTTTCCTGAATATTAATCATATGTTTTGAGAACTTATAACCATGTTCATGTCATGTAAATATGGCAATAAAATATGCTTAAACCAATTCACAAAATCGTAACATCGGAATACTGGAGATGCTGCCTTAGGAGAACATAGTAAAATCCATCTTTTTTAAAAAAATATTTTCTCTTGGTTATGTTGTTTAGCTGAGTTGATATAGTATATTTACTTGAAAAATTCATCTGTTGATTAATATAACTCTTCATAAAGAAGCCAGGTGTCAAAAAGTATTAAGGTCGTCAATCATTTATTAGGGCTTGTTACAAGGCCATTTTTCAAAAATTATTTTTGCAGATATATTGTTAAAGTCTCACGCAACAAATAAAGATTGAGATGAACAATACACAGGATATGAACGATATACAGCATGTACTCGCATTTAAAATTGTTGATCAAACAAAACATATTTCACACGAAATTGAAAATAAAAATCTTACATAAATCAAGAATGTGATTAAGAAATGTCGATAAATCGGAAAAAAAATTAACCTTTAAAGACCATGGTAAATTTCTTGAGAATTTCGAATTTTGTTCTTCTTTTTTGAATGGAGATGGTGCCATTGATCTTTATTTACAGGAAGATTATGACACAATACATTAAACTTAGGTCAGTCTGGCGAATCAAGTACTTCAAAGTTACGCCAGTTTATATAGATGAAATTAAAAGGGTATTACACTAAAAATGAGAAGTAAACAATTACAAACGGGCAAATTTCTGGTCTGAAGGAGTGCACATTGAATCCTGCAATTTGAGCACAGGAACTAACATTCAAAAGAGATTCAGTGTCAAAGTGGAGTTACTGGATTTGCTTTCGGAAAAGTTGTTCTGGATCGGTAAAATGCCATAGGGAATTTGTGTCGAAAATATTCGGATGTCTGCAAAGCCATCTATATATGATTTCAAAGTGTATGTAATATAAGATCAGTGTAAGACAAGATTGAAACAAGACAAAACATATTTGTATCCTAGGTAACGTAACTAATTACTTCACGGCAAAATTATCTCAGCAATCAATCACCTGACTTTAAACAGGAAGTGTCTTGATGATATGGGACAAATATGGCAAATGTTAGAAAACGAAATTAAAAACGTAATGATGACAAATTCTTCAAAACAAAAATTTTAATGGAACACAATAAATTATACAGTTTAGTGAAATCTGTCGCCAGTGTCAATACACATACCATGCAATTTTTGTGAATTTTTATCGCAAAAGAAATGTGTTTGATGTCACATATCCATAATCAAGTAGAAGCGAGGCTGATTAGCTTATACGATCAAGTCAGCGCAGGCGTGTAGTATGGGGACAACAAAGAAACGTGCAAACTAACCAAATGTCGTATTTCCAAGACGATGGAATTGTTCTTGGTCAATCTACAATATCTTTCTGAGAGTTGAACTGGAAAGAAATAACCGTTTGGTTTCTTTGAACATGTCAATAAATTTAACAATGATCGATAGACGACATATTGTTCTTTTACATGATCTACATCTGCATGCACAAGCACGCCCGAAACATGCCTGAGACATAACATACGTAAATGACATTGACCATAAAATATCGTCGGAGAAGTACAATTCTGCTAATGAGCAAAATGCCTACTGTAAAATCCTAACGATCTTAGAGTATATTGTCACTGATATCAACGCCGACTTGGACAAAAGTAATGGATGTAATTCTCTTTCTCATCATACAATTGTTTGTTATCGTCTTTTCAAAGATGGGCTATGAATTCATGGACCATGACTCCAGTTCTGGAAGACAATCTTCTCCACGGCCAGAAGTGGCTGCTGTCAAGGGTGCGATTGATGAAAGTGCTCTATATAGAGTGAAAGACATTTCTGTTATGACGGGCAATGGTCCTACAGCTGATTCTTATCTTCATCGAAACTAGACTCGCGAAGAAATCATCACACATGTACTCGCCAAATATGAAGAGAGGTACTATAAACGTTTGAATTAGATTGACACTGGTGATGGTACATGAATTCACATGTTTGAAACCGACTTAAATGCAAATTTTAATGTTTAGATCAGAGAAAACGATCAAAGACCACAAATCGCTCGACGGGGTTGGTCTGTCAAGTCAGTTTAATAATCATTTTGGTTTGATGCATAAACTCCAGGTCATTCAGGTATCGAAGTTTTAACTCTATTTATCGCCACGCTACCGCCTTCAAAGTGTTGTCAGAGTAGGAGAACACTAACCGAGCCACTCATTCGCTAACCGATACACAAGGTATCCATTAAATTCTTCACGCCCCGGCGCACATATCCATTGTTCTGACACTTCCTGAGAGACACATCATCCAAACTTTGTCATGCCCCCCTTAACGCCATAATTTAGCTCTAAGAACATTTTGGTTGTATCCAGTTATCAATGATTTACTAGGACGGGTGGGGGAAGACAATTTGAAAGCCACAGTGCGGTTGGAGCAAAGAAACTCTTTCATAGAAAAATGCCTTGAATAACTGGATACTCATACATAGGAAATTTATAGAGGTGCATGGGTAGTACACTGAGGGGATGGCCTGACACACTGTTCGTTAAAGTAAAACAAATACTTTTTTTAGTGCAGCACAAATATTCACCCTGTTTTAAATACCCATTTCGTGCAACAAAAATACTTTTTAGTTGATGCTTTCTAACCATTTACCAGACACTTATTAATTGCAGACGGTACAGAAAGCAAAATTTACTCTGTGTAAAATCAGTTTAGACGTTGTAAGAGCAACATATTTTCGGCGGTACAGCAGACAAAGCATACATTTTCGCCAGTATGCTACGCACGCCATTATCAGGACAATATCGTGAAACTGTCACACCTGTAAATCAAATTTCCAATTACCTAATAGCTTGCTTAGTATTGTTTCGTAACACTTTATGTGTGTATTACTATTTTCCTGTTTTCGAAAGATTCAGCAGGTGTTAAAATGAGAAATGGTACTGATCTAAGACGAAAATCGGTCTTCTCTCCGTAGTGGGCTTTTTGTTTGCTTTTTGTTTTTAAAACTGGACTCCGAAGCTATGATGGTTTTTATGTGGTACTCAATGCAGCAATATAAATACCAGTACCACTGGAAATAACGAGATAGAAGACAAATATGCTCAGGTTTATGATTTTAAAATTACTTTTATATAATGAGTTTAGTACACAACAAAGCATATTTACTGTCTAGTTACATTACTTTCAGCTGGCTATTCATTTCAATATGCATACACAGAGCTGCACGGAAAGCATTGTCTCGTCTGTAAATGACGTTATTAAGTCAAGCATTTCAGCTTACGCAGACAAGGCTGGAACTCCTTGCATATTAAGGTACTACCCACCTTTAGACATATACTATCATCTGAAAGTTTCAGTGGAATACATCAGCAAATATAGAAGATATGAAGCTTTTAAACCTTTCATGCAATACCTGAACGTTTGTGACATGTATGCAACTAACCTAATACTTAAGCAGGCGAGACATGAATTCTTTGTATATTATATACAAACTTATATTATCCCCACGTTTATGTCGTATACAATAAGTGATGCAGGGGATATGTGACTTATACAAAATTTCACACTAGCACCTATATTGCTGACGATGATCTCATCATTTATCTGCTTACGTAGCCTACACATTAACTCCTATCATAAGACAGTACCAACGTACATGAACTCCTATTATAACACAGTACCAACGGACATGAACTCCTATCATAACACAGTACCAACGTACATGAACTCCTATCATAACACAGTACCAACGGACATGAACTCCTATTATAACACAGTACCAACGGACTTGAACTCCTATTATAACACAGTATCAACGGACATAACACTGTACCAACGGACATGAACTCCTATCATAAAATAGTACCAACGGACATGAACTCCTATCATAACAGAGTACCAACGGACATGAACTCCTATTATAACACAGTACCAACGGACATGGACTCTTATCATAACACAGTACCAACGTATATGAACTCCTATTATAGCACAGTACCAAGGTACATAAACTCATATCATAACACAGTACCAACGTACATGAACTTTTATCATAAGACATTACCAACGTACATGAACTCCTATTATAACACAGTACCAACGTACATTAACTCTATCATAACAGTTTCCAACGTACATGAACGCATATCATAACAGTTTCCAACGTACATGAACTCCTATCATAATACAGAATCAAGTTTATTATGTATCAGCTCCTATCATAACACAGTTCCAACGTACATGAACTATTATCATAACACAGTACCAACGTACATGAGCTATTAGCATAACACAGGACCAACGTACATGAACACCTGTCATAACAGTGTCCTGCGTACATGAACTCCTATCATAACACAGTAGCAACGTACATGAACTATTATCATAACACAGTACCAACGTACATGAACTCCTGTCATAACAGTGTCCTACGTACATGAACTCCTATCATAACACAGTACCAATGTACATGAATTCCTATCATAGCACAGTATCGAGTTTATTACGTATGAACTCCTATCATAAGACGGTACCAACGTACATGAACTACAAACATAACACAGTACCAACGTACATGAAGTCCTATCATAACACAGTACCACCGTACATGAACTCCTATCATAACATAGTACCAACGTACATGAACTACAATCATAACACAGTACCAACGTACATTAACTCGTATCATAACACAGTACCAAGTTTATTACATATTAACTCGTATCATAACACAGTAGCAACGTACATGAACTCTTATCATAATACAGTACCAACGTACATGAACTCCTATCATAACACAGTTTCAAAGGTACATGAACTACTGTCATATCACAGTACTAAGTTTACCTCACATAAACTGCTATCATAATACAGTACCAAGGTTATTACGCATGAACTCCAATCATAACTCAGTACCAAGGTACATGAATTCCGATCATATCACTGTACCAAGGTAACTATGCATGAACTCATATGATATCACGGTACCAATGTAACTATTCATGAACGCATATTATATTGCCGAGGGAGGGACAAGACGCGTTACAATAAACTTCAATTTTATTTACGATTTATTAGAAAGAAAAACTTTAATAAATAGCATTCTTTAGAAAATATGCAATGATAAATTTTTGTAGGTATATCTGTTTTGTTTATTAATATGACTAGAGAGCAATTATTGTTTCACGAAATGAAAGAGTTAATTTTTTCCACTCAAGGCTCGCTGCCAGACAGCCAATGGAACTGATTTGCTCCCAGCTTGATTGATTTGCATATGACCTATATGGTGACGTCGTTGATAAATAGTTGGGGTACCAGCTTTTCTATCAGAGTAGGGGACTTCCATTGTGTTCAATGGTTAATAGGTGAATCCTGCAATAATTCCTTTGACCTCAGGATTTATTTCCTTGAAGACAAACAAGGAAAACAAGTAAAACTAAATGTTCATCTTAATTGGAAAATTAATATATTTTGTTCATTGAGTTTAACATAACTACAGTGTGTTTGATTTAAATCAATGAGACATATATTTTGTTAGCTATTCCCACTTCTTATCCAAGATTATCATTTTAGTCTTAAGAATTGGGTGTATGGGGTTCCCTAGAGTTCACTGTGAGGTTCAAATATTTTGATTGAATTTGAGTATTAGTCACTCAGAATTATTCAAATACAGATACAAATATATACAATATGTACAGATTCAAATACAGAAATTGTTGAACATTTATAACTAAAACAATGCAAGGTTTAAGTCTTTCGTTGAGATTGTTACTGTAGCAAATTTCAATACATACTCTTTGATCCTTGATAAAAGAAAGAAGAATACCAATTCTATGTCAGAAAAATTGTTATTTATTGATACATGTCTACTGGAAAATTCTGAATAAATCGATGTAACAAAGGAATAATCTCTTTTGGATGCAGACCTACATAAGTGTATAGGTCTGAGATGATCTGCATTGAATCTATGAAGGAAGACCATTTGATTTGGTGAAAAAGGCATTACCCTACGGTTGGCCGTTACACTACTAGCATATCACAGTACTAAGGTTACCTCACATAAACTCCAATCATATCACAGTACCAATGTTATCTCACATGAACTCATATCATACCACAGTATCATGTTTATCTCACATGAACTACTATCAAACCACAGTACCAAGGTTACCTCGCATGAACTCCTATCACATCACAGTACCAAGATTACCACACATCAACTACTGTCATATCACAGCATGTTATGCCATACGTAACTTTACGTTGCAATTTAGAGTCCGTTGGTGTGTTGACCGCTGCTGTATTTAAACGTTGTGCACAGGAGAATGAATCAGAATGAGTGTGCCAGACGCGTTGGCAGATGACACGAGAACTATCACTAGTTGCTCAAATTATCAGCCAAGATATTCTTCTCAATTAAAAATGCTGATCTTTGGACAAATAACACGTGAGACGGAAAAAACCCCAGACAAGCAAAGATATTTTGTAAGTGAATAAACTGTTTGATACAATGTACAAGCCCAATATAACCCGTTGTAAAGAGACATCTCGTATGTTATTGTCAATGAACCAATTTCGACATTGAGATGAACGAAATAAATCTGAACTAACAAGAACAATTTGGTCCCTTCAGACGGTTGTGGGGAGGGAAAACTGGCTTTAAATCACGTAAACCTACTTGCTAGAGACAGCTGTCATTTGCGTCTTTATTATTCGTCCTTATGTCGAATGCTGATCCGTTAGCTATAACTAATAGTCATTCATTTCAGACGGGGATAGACAAACTCCTGTGTTACGCATACGAACTATTAATATTCAAAGGCACAACACGGAATGTGCATGGCGAAACATTCAATTACAAAACTGAAGGCAAAATAAACCATCATGAATGTAAATGTTTGGATGATTAATTGTCTGTTTATCTAGTGACAAACTGCAGCTGACTTCGCCCAGGTCAGTTTGTCTTTTATTCCTTTTTGATGGAGATGGCCTATCATTCTTACTGGTTATAGTGAATCATTGTGATCTTCTGAAGCAAACAAAAATGTGTTTAAAAAAGGGACTAAATTTAACCATCATCTTTTTCAAACAATTGCATATTTCTATCCTTTTTATGATTCTAGGATATATGATATTTAGAAATTGAACATTATGTCTTTGATCAATAACGAATTTTATGTTCTTGGAACTGTTAAGCAAATATGTAAAGTTTTAAGACTAAATTTATTCTCTCAGTCATTTAAATAATTGCATGCTGTGTCACAAACAGACCCACAACTACTAATCATACCAGGTTTGTGATTTTCTAAAGATGAAAATATTAGGAACTAAATGATGTAGATTTAAAGAAACTACAAAACAAGAAAATACAACAGGAAATAGATTTTTAAAACAATTTTTTCAAGGAGAGACTGTTTAAGTCTTTTTTCTGCTCACCATCGTTTGACAGAGACGGATCAGATGGACTGTGGCAGTATTTAACTCACGTGTTCACAAGATAAACATTTCGAAATAAAACAGATAACCCAATATCGTATGTTCAAACTTGTCTTTGGCCGGAATAAAACTTATATGCGTGGAAGTTATTTGCATTCCTCTTTCGCTAGGGGACCCGGATGTCAGAGTAGCTAAGGCTATAGCCTCTACAGATAACTCATTTTTCAGTTCTTTCTGCATGGGTCCTAGTCTTAACAAGACCGTATGGCCAATAGCTTCTTGTGGTTCTTTCTGCATGGGTCCTAGTCTTAACAAGGCCATATGGCCAATAGCTTCTTGTGGTTCTTTCTGCATGGGTCCTAGTCGTAACAAGGCCATATGGCCAATAGCTTCTTGTGGTTCTTTCTGCATGGGTCCTAGTCTTAACAAGACCATATGGCCAATAGCTTCTTGTGGTTCTTTCTGCATGGGTCCTAGTCGTAACATGGCCATATGGCCAATAGCTTCTTGTGGTTCTTTCTGCATGGGTCCTAGTCTTAACAAGACCATATGGCCAATAGCTTCTTGTGGTTCTTTCTGCATGGGTCCTAGTCTTAACAAGGCCATATGGCCAATAGCTTCTTGTGGTTCTTTCTGCATGGGTCCTAGTCTTAACAAGACCGTATGGCCAATAGCTTCTTGTGGTTCTTTCTGCATGGGTCCTAGTCTTAACAAGGCCATATGGCCAATAGCTTCTTGTGGTTCTTTCTGCATGGGTCCTAGTCTTAACAAGACCATATGGCCAATAGCTTCTTGTGGTTCTTTCTGCATGGGTCCTAGTCTTAACAAAACCGTATGGCCAATAGCTTCTTGTGGTTCTTTCTTGCTCCTACTCCACTAAATTTCAATGTACTAAAAAGCGGCTTTAAAATCCACAAAGCCAAAAATTGCTCTTTGCTGTCGTTAATCAAGACAAGGTGGAAGTGGACACATCAGTGTAAGCTATGCTCTGATAAGGTATAGTGTTCTGTTTGAGTTGGAGACTGCTATGTGTTGCGCCTGTCTTGGCGTCTAGTGCTTTGCATAGCCAGATTTCAACCATTTCCTCTGTAGATGCATGCCAGAATTAGCGACAAAATTATCACGTACCTTACAGGTTTATGGTTTGATTCTCTTTGCATTCAAGAATGACAGCATGTATATATTAGACGCAGATACAATATCACTTCTTAATTGTGTCGCCTATAATCACTTATCATGTTTATGGCATCATTTAGAGAATTATCAGGAGAAAACCTCATATCTATATCGGATTAACTGAAAGCTTGATCATACTGGTCAAGTATTCAAATCTTAAAAATCTTCCTAATTTTTATTTTAGTCACATAAAAAGTTACAAAAATAACCCCACAAAACAAACAGGAATATTATTAATTTTGTAGGTTTATATGTACATATTTCTTGTTTATGATCGTAAGTTGCACATCCCTATATAAAATTTCCAATATGCTACAGAAAACTCTAAGAGCTTCAGCGTCTTTTTGAAATGGTGATTATACTAAGCTGCGGTAGTTAATATACCGATAAGATAGTTACATTTTATCAATTAATTTATAGATTTAACTTTTAATTATATTAGCTGGTATGGTTAGAATTTGCTGTCTAATCGATGTTTACGTTTAAATATCAATCGATTAGCTTTGCCTAAACTTTCCAAAGACGTACAAATACAACTCTATATAATACCCCTTTCGAGAGTGGAGATCAACACCTTAATGCACAGAAAATATGTATCCTATACATTACAGGAAAGCAGAGCATCACACAACACTAACGCACTCATTTTGAAATTTTATAACTATGTCCACAAAAATGGTTGCTATTTGTCTTCAGTTTGGTCAAATGTACCTACACTTAATCAAACGTCTGCCGATAAACGAACACTCTTCTTTTCATAAGAATTTCAATTTTAGCGCAAGAACTATTAATAGCAACCAGATATAAGATTTTGAAATGTATGTTAAATTTATCACCTAGCCATATATTTCATTTCCCTTAATTGATTATATACTTTTATACTCTGTTATGTTTCACTGGCTGGAAATTATAGATGCTAGTATACGGAGACACGTACCGACACAGAGACAAACATACAGATCGATAGATGAAAATCAGTTTAATTAAGTCAGAAAGATAGATAAATAGACAGACGAATGGTAGATAGTCACAAAGAGGTCAGATAAAATATACATAGATACGAAAA
>JAECUM010080209.1:0-19233 GCA_016617855.1 Megalonaias nervosa | reverse complement strand
CAGAGATATCGTGGGATGACACAAACGAAAACCCTCTACGTTCGTCATTTCATAGATATTAGCCCACAGAGAGAGAGAGAGAGAGAGAGAGAGAGAGAGAGAGAGAGAGAGAGAGAGAGAGAGAGAGGCCTTTGGACATTTTCATATTTAATTAATAATAATCGATGTATAGAACATTATAGTATGTTTAAGAAACAGCAACCAAACTTTACATACATCACAGTATGTATTCCACGTAACTGAGGAATTTACGGAGTAATGTCGACTTGATTTGCAACTTTGTGTCATTGATAAACACTGTAGATAAATCCCATGGAAACTGCACACGCATCGTTACTACGAACAATATTCTTGTAGGTTACTTGGTATAATTTATATTTCAAGGTTTCAATGTAGCCCAAATTCATTTTCTCAAATTGCTTTATACCAAAATTTTAAGCGTCACGACTTATTTCACGTAGGATAAACTGTTTGCGAGGTTGTCCTTCTGTATATAGCAGTGATTCCTACTTTAGACATTTCGGGAATCAAATTTTGTTTATAGTCAGATCGAAATTTATATCAAGATGACAGATTAGTGGGTAGATATATATCTATATAATATATTATTTATAACTTGGAAGGTTATGGATTTGAAAGTATGACCCTCATCCTAGTTCTTAAATTGTGTCTCAGTTTTCTACATGGAAGTTGCAATTATTGGAATCACTCTCTCTTACCTCGACATCAGAAAGGAAGCTTATTGTAGTGTTCCGATTTTATTTGAGATGAGTGATTTATCTACATGATGCACCGGAATTACAAACTGCTTTTTGAATTAGGACAAAATTACTAATTTGGTATTATTATGAATTCACTAGAGGTCAGTTTGGATAAGATCAATGTAATAAATCAAGAGTTAGCATATCAGCATATTCAGACGATATATTCGTAATATGTTATTAGATATATACCAGCATTCTTAGATTGACCCAAACTAGATCCATAACGCACATGACTTTAACAGTCTCTCGATTTTACAGACAGGACTGCGACCGCTATACCCTTCGGGTAAACCATTGACAGCCCTGTTATTAACGATCTTGGCTATTTGGCGTATATAACATGCACTATTCTGTCGTATAAGAAATACTAACTCAAGAAATGAAGTGTTTGCCTGGCATTTAAGTATCTAAGAAGAAACCTTAAATATCCGGATCAAATAACACTTGCGGAAATTATATATTTCTTTATAAGCTAAAATTTCATAAATTGTTTCGATGTCCAATTGATCAAAAAGATAGGTGAAATATCCCATCCTCCAAGATATTTAATATTTTTTGGATACACACGTATAAGGACTGGTCTTATTCGAGTTTATCCAGTTCTCAATGGTTGGTAGTTTAATTTTGTTTGGGTAGACATCATCGTGGAAGAAATTCTATCTCGATCACAACAGCTCTATATAATTTCAGAAGGCCGAACTAAAATCCATTTTACCAATGACTTTTTTGTGTATATAAAAATCTCAATGGCACTGGTAATGAATCAATACAAAGGTGTGTGCTTTAAAAAATTCGAACTCTAAATCTGAACATGCCATCATCAGTATTGTCTATAAATTTTTATTCGTGTGACGTGTTGCCCGGTGGTCCACCATAACTTAAATTTAGTATCAGAGTAAAGTAGCATAGTTATCATGGTCAGCCATGTGTATCTGAATGCGAGCATTGTCTAGCGCGCCAGCAACGAACTGAGAATACCAAAGTGGAACCAAATGTTCAGGAAAAGTTCCAACGAACAAGATACGGAGGTAAAGCTGTGATTCTCTCAACAAAGATTATTGTGTTTGTGTGAATAAGAGACCGAGTGATGTTCATTGATATGCCTGTGGAAAAGGTGTAATTGTTGTAATTGATGGACACTGTTAAAATAATTTTAAGTCACGAAGTTAAAGTTGGAATTAGTTAAATCCCGCCCGCGAAGATAAAGAGCGTAATAAAAAAATACGATTGTGGACTTACATTTGATGTTTCTCGTACAAAGTCAACATGATATGTCTCCGTTTGGCTAACCCAATCTAAACTTGATCAGCTCAAGCTGTTGCGAAAGAGCAATGTTAGGGAAGTCGGAACTGCATATTGTTTAGCTTTGGCAAAGCGGTGGGAAACTCACAATGTGTCTATTAGACGTGTGCCTTTATTGACTAAAACACTAACGTAGAAAATACATATGTCTTTGGAATAGTAATAAAATGCGGATTGACTATTTCCATCAATCACTTGGTATTAATTATTTCGATGGCATATCTCTCATTAGATTTTCACCATTTTGGTGGAGATTTTCTTTGATTTACTGTTTGCTGATGAGATGAGAAAAGGTGATATTTTCAGAGAGACTAAATATCATCAAGCATCCATAGCTACACTGTGCACATAACTAAATAAGATGGATGGAATATTTTATATACATTGCTTGCACAAAGGTTGTGATTTCCTTTATTAACACAAGAGAAGACTAAATGTTTTTTTTTTCTTCAGTACAAGAAATGTTTCTAAACATTATGAACATTTATGTTATGTTTCTTTCATGTATTAATTTGTATGCAACAACGTATTGTGTATGTAGTTTTGTATTGTATCGACTATGAGCTTTTGTGCATAGGATAAATCAATAAGGTTATGTTGTGTGTTTTTAAATTTATATTGGTATTATCTAATTTAAAATTATAAACAATTTCAAATGTGGAACACATAAAGAGAAACTATAACGTAATTAAATATTAGATAGAGTTAACTTTCAATACACCTCTCTTGGTATTCATCTACTATTACATTTTCGGTTGTCGGCTTCAGATAACAAGTGACGTTTAATATATGACTCGAAGGACAGATATAAAGGAGAGGTTCAGTTACTGCCCTTCTTTACATGTAGCATTTTCTTTGATCGTGTTCTTAAGCAGATGATAAGTGCCATAAAGACATACTTGTAGATATTTGAAATTGAAAAATGATACGAAATCAGTTTTAAATTTGTGTTGAAGCGTATTTCCAGCAAAACTATTAATGAGGCACGGAACGTCTTGATTGTGTTTCACGAAAGCGAGTATACTAACAATATTTGGCACCATGTATAAAGTTCTGACACTTAGCTAAACAGTTACATATTTTGTAAGAATTGCAATATGAAAAGTCGTTATAAATGTTTAAATTGAAGCAAAGATTAAATTGTTTTCGTGGTTATGCAAACAAAATACATTATATACATTCTTCTAAACAGCCACGAAAGTGTCAATTTGAGTAATCTATTAGTATCTATGTATTGAATATAATTGGCTTAATCAACGCGAGTGAAAGAATATCTTGCGTTCCAATGGCTGGTAAGTGATTTGCTAACTGGTTTTGGCATATACATACAGAACATTCATGAGAAGTGAGTTAATTGACTTTAAGTTTCAAATATACATAAGCTTGGATGAAATTTTTTTCTGACTAGCCTGCGAATTTCAAGATCTCAAACAGAACAAGTCTATTTAGTTTCAGACGGCCGATCTAACATTTCATATTAAGATAAAGAAACATTTTTAGTTGTTGCATAACTGACTTCTGAAATTGCTTACATAGCATCTGTAGCTTAATTTGCTGAATTAGACACTACCGCATGAACATGAGAAGATAAAAATAAGGCGACTAGACAAACCATCTAATCATATAACGCTGTGTATATAACATTTTCAATAGCATTGGTACTGAATCCATGCACAGGTGTATACTTTAAAAAACTCAAACTCTAGATCTGACCATACCGTTATTACTATTATGAATCAAATTGTATTCGCGATACGTGTTGAAACCAGTTGTTCACCATACCTTAAATGTTGTAGAAGAGTAAAGTAGTTTAGATATCATTATTTCTCGTAGACTGAGCTGATGGATAGGTTAATACTCACAAAGGCAAACAAGCGCTCAGACGCAAATAACCCGTTTAGCAAAAATATACGTAATAATATGTTTCATGCTTTGGCAGTTGAAGTGGGACCTAAAACGCAGAAGTACAAATGTGTCATTGACTTTTCCATGTACAAGTATAGTAAAACAGTAAAGAAAGAAACAATGTCGATATTTTGATGAAATGATGTCTGTTCTATTGCAGGAATTACTTGAAATTGCCATGGGAACCAACGTACGCCTGCTACAGTTAGCTCTGCTAGTGCTGGCTGTCGATATTGCAACACGAGATGTGACAGCAAGCAAAGCGAATTCTACTGAAAAGGAGACGGTTGTATATAAAAATCGATCTGAGAACAGCATGAATGCTACGGTATATCATCTACCATTGCAACAGAATCCGGCCAATATGGGTTTTACCGCGGGAAGAACGGTTTGTCGCATTGATAGCTCATGCGGTTATCATCAAGGCTCGACCTATTCATATTGTTACGTAGACTACAGTGATAATTGGGATTATTGCTGCACTGGAGAATGCAACTCCCATGGATATACCTACATATGGTGTCAATCTGGAAACCAATGGCAATATTGCGGTGATGCTGGTTTTAGAGGTGTCGATGGAATATCGTGTTATTATTCACATCAATGTGGCACGCATCAAGAGACCGGTAAAAAGGGATACTACTGGTGCTACATAGATCATAAACTAAACTGGAGGCAATGTTGTGCACCCTCGTCAAAATGCGACTATTATGGTTATGATTACAAGTGGTGCTATACCGGTATTTTTATAAATACCTATTCGTTGGAATGTGATATATAATCCGGTTCAATAATTGATTTGTACCTTGTGTCTGTAAGATACAAGAAAGCAAAGTATGCACTCCTACAGCGACCGGTCTTTGCTTGTGAAGATCGATATTAATGTTGACCACGTGAATTCTTTTTTTCTCGTAGCCAATAATACTCTTGTCATTTATAACCTTCAGATACATATAAATACTTTTCTTTTATTGCTGATTTTTTTACGTACCAGTTTCAAATTTGAGACATTGTCTTTTGTCACCATTACTTTCTAAGTTTCTCTAAGAACGGGGACAGAATGCCAAATTGATAGCGTTTTGTAGTTTTTTTGCAAATAGAGTTATTTTTGGAACACCAATGTAGCAGCTGAAAACCATTTATTCTGCAAGTAAGCTAATTTCTTTTTATTTCCATTTCATTGTATTATTTCGACTATCCATACTCTACAAGTTAATTCCAGTGGAAGGAAAATGTGTATTAAATTTCGCATACAAATCATTGTCGGTTTATCATAACATTTTCGTACGTTCAATAGTATTGTCGACAAGCATCCGATATATTTGGTTTGATCAATAAGCGCATACTAAAGAAACAAAATTATTTTGTCCTTCTCTAGAAAGTAGGTCAAAACGACTGTTTCAGAATGAATGAAAATAATTCTTCTTTCTTTATAAATTTAATTTCAAATGGACAATGATTTAATATTACATTTATCAAACTCGCTGAATACTGTGAACATTTCCTCGCTTAGGATTGAAAAGCCTGAAATTACTCTGCTTCCTTCATACACTCAATTTTAAAACATTTCACAGTTTAGATGTTCCATATATGTGCGTTGGATTTTGTTTTTCATGGTGGTTATCGACGTCTAGATGATGATCGACGACGGTGTTATAGCCCGGGTGGACCGAATATTAAAATACAAAATTATTGGATGGAATAAATTGATCTCTGAGAAGAAGATATATAATGGATTAGCATCAATCCCCTGTGTACAAAATATAACAGTTTAGAAAAACAAAATGTACAAAATCAATTACCTGATATACGTCTAAGAGAGCGTGGAATAAAATTTAACTTTAAAATGCATGCAGCAGTTTTGTTTACACAGAATCGGCAAATTTCGTCACTAAATCGAATGTCCGGCATGTCTTTTTAATCTGATAACTGGTTGCTGTTCACTTTTCAGAACCAATATAGCTTGTAGGCTCGGGTCGAAGTGCACTTGAACCCTCATGCTTTCTCTTACCTACTCTTGCGCAACCTCGATCAGTGGTTTCTCTCCCTGCGTCATGTCTCTTATACTGGTCGTCCACTCTTACGTTATGCCGTTCATTTTTACACCAGTCGTGGGAGCTATTTTTCCTTAGCTTTAAGGTTCATTATCTTTTCCTTCAGCAGAACCGTTTCCTAACACAGTTGGTTACTTGTCTCTCAGAGACTCTAAACTAAATTCTCCTTAGGCAATCTGTACAAGGGTTCTGCTTACAACCGGAGACAAGACCATTTCGCCTCGCGCAAAAAACAGTACTGCCTTATTTTGCTGTAGAATCCATTATCGAAATACGAAATATGGCGTTTAAAACACACTTAAAAGCGTAAATGAATGTCGCCAAAATGGAATGTTCAGTTGTGAAAATGACACTTCAGTGTAGACATAGAGATTATATTGTACCCTAACCGTTAATGAATCAAAAAATGTGAAATCACACTCATTGGACATTCTGTGTTGAAAAATAATTTTGTCTATGTAATATGTTATTTTTAACATGAAGGACATTTGTTCTTTTATTTATACTATGAAACAAACTATATGCTTTTACATATGTTTATAAATAAACGACCTTTTGTGCTGTATTTTACGCACAACAAATGAAAGGTACTTCACCGCAGTCCGAATGAGCGAAAGTATTTCTTCTTCTCTCTCTCCAAATAATTTCACTGAAATAAAAACTAGGTTATAGAAATTCTCACATAGGTAACTATTAACTGTTATTGTATTTTTCTACTCGTTTCATACTTTCAAGGTTATATCGTTACCCATATTAGCCTCTGTGTCTGAAATAGATGTAATGAGCCTGCGACGTTAAACATGCCACAGATTTAACTGGGCGCAAAATAACATACTTCAGTTTAAAATCGCAAACTGTTGCAATGACATCTGCACAATTCAATATTTTACAATATGTACATGTGGCTTATAATAATAATAATAATAATAATAATAATAATAATAATAATAATAAGAAGAAGAAGAAGAAGAAGAAGAAGAAGAAGAAGAAGAAGAAGAAGAAGAAGAAGAATTAACGTAGCTTTAACAATTTCACTCATATCCCTATGATTGCTTCAGTGTGGCAGCTTATAATGATGTTTAGCACTGGAGCATCATGCCTCAGACATGTAGCATCATGTCCCACCCAGTCACAGTATTGTACCACCAGGCCGACCAGCCATAACATTAACGTCTTAATGAAGAACGCCAAACGAGGCAGCTGCTAGTGAAATTATTATAAGCCTTCGGTATGACTCGATAGTAATAATAATAATAATAATAATAATAATAATAACGAATTCGATGCTCTATCAGGAGGATTAATGCAGGTTCATGACGATAATTTTCACTGAAGAACGTGTTAGTGATAGGACTATAGTTGGTATTGCTAGGTTTAATTCTGAAGTTGAAATAACGAATCTTCTGCCACTACTACTACTACTGCTACTACTACTACTACTACTTCTTCTTGTACTACTACTACTACTACTACTGCCACAAAAACTACTAATTCTACTACTATTCATACTAAAACTATAACTTTTACTAGAACTACCACTACTACTACTCCTACTACTGCTACTACTATTTAAACAAGTATTATTGAACATGTCAACCAATAAGTGATGTTTCAGATAATTAAATTGTTACTTTAATACTATGCTTTAGCTTATACATTGTGAGTCATGCCACATTGATTGATGATGGTAATGCTGTTTTCAATGTCAATATGTCAATCATTTCTTTAAAATCTGATCTGCCTTCGATATAGGAATCATAATGCATCTATTGTACGTCAAATGTCATACCATGTTGACCGAAAAGTAGTTTGATTTGCATTTACGTTAGAACAAACAAATTTGATCGACTGTCTAATATAGCCCGTAAATGCATGGCAACTGTACCAAATAAAAATAATCCAGAGGAAGGACACAAACAAGAATTCTTGAAAAATGACGGCTTTAATCAATCTGAATTACTTATTAGATTCCATTTTTACAATACTGCATGTATTCAAATTGATTGTAGGACCATATTGGAAGAGTTTGAACCCCCTCAGAATGGACGAAATAAAAGTAATGAAAACGATTTAGGAGAGCTCACATATTTCTGGACACGTACGTTCCTTTGTGAATACGCAAACAGATACTACTACTACTACTACTACTACTGCTACTACTTCTCCTACAACCACTACTACTACTACTACTACTACTACTACTACTACTACTACTAATAATAATAATAATAATAATAATAATAGTAATAATAATAAAAATGCCGACCTAGTACAACGCCTAATCTTGAGTAGCTCTCCACGTTTTACAAACTTAGATAGCACTAAAACATAAACAACGAAAAGATTAAATAACAGACAGCATGAAATTGCCAAACAATAACAAATTTTGACAATAGTTCAGAAAGTAAACATTAACAGTTCTGTAAGTCTGTTCTTGTAGCCGAAATAAGTGCGTTTCAAGATCACCTTTGAAAGACATCACAGTGTCGTTGTGTCTATGATCTTTGGATAATTCGTTACATTTAGCTGGGCCATGGTACGCAATGAACGTTGTCATTATGACTGCATTTTAACAGTGAGAGCAGTGAGAATACGAGAATCGGAAGAGGTTGACAAGTTCTAAGTGGGGTTTTCAAATGAGTGAGATCAGATGGGAATATTAGACAGGAGTCAGTCGACTAAATGCAGCATAGTGACTGTATTGCGTGTTTGATTCTGGATGGAATGGCTAGTAAGTGAGGGTTACAGAACAGAGAGGTGGTGTGCCAAGTTCTTCATACTTTAAGGATGATCCCAGCAGCCATGTTTTGAGCTTTTGTTGTAGATATTGAGACGAATCAGATAGAAATGAATTACAATAGTCCAGTCTTGAAAGTATTAAGGCGCATACAAGGGGTTCAGTGGTATCAACCGAAAGAAAATTGCGAATGGATCTGATGCGTCTCAGCTTCATGTCTGAAGCCTTTTATATGCCCATTTCATTTTGGTGTAATGCGAGCGTACTATCAATTATAACGCCTAAATATTTTAAACATTTTTAATTTTATGTTGGTTTTGATAATAAATTTTGTTTGAGGTAAAAGATATGAATGGGAAGGTCTTTGCTTGGTGATCAATGTCGCTATAGTTTTAAGAACATCTGTCTGTAGGTGTCACATGTCATCCTGACTTCACATACATCTCACTATGCCATGGATGGTGTTCTCAACTTCAACTGGACAGCTAGATTTGTATAGTTGAGTATCATAAGCGTACAATTGGTGAGACCCTGGATGACGACCTATGGAATTAAGGTATCCATCCGACAAAAAGAGTTCATATTTCCCATACCAATGCAGAAACCCATTTATAATATGCTTCTTATCTTATTTTACTTAAGGCTTAATTATATTAAAAATTCACTAGAAGAAACAAATCAATTGAGTTTATGCTGTATTCCGAAATAAATACAGAACCGCAGATTCAACAATACACAACAACCATATTAATGTGCACATAACTTTCACAAATACACAACAAAAATATTAATTTGCACATAACACATCCCAGGGACATTTAAAGATAGTCGCGCGCTCGACATCAATTTCAAAAAGAATTGTCGCTTCTGCTCTATTTAAAATTGAAATTTTGATTTATTGTGTGAATGTATGCCCGTTACAACAGTTTCTGCAGTGAACCTGGAATGGCTCGGTTTTCGTTTTGGAGGGGAAATTTGTCGATTCTACTTAATTTCACTGGATTTGAATTTATTCGCTGTATAAATTCCGTAACCAATACACCTGACTGTGATTGGAACAATGAGGGACGTGTGTTGACTCAGCTTCATGTGTGTTTCTGTTCTGTCATTGAATGTTTAGAATCATAATGTGGGAAATATATGAACTCTTCCACTTCTAATGATCAAAAAGACGCTATGAAATATCTCCTTCATTTCATTTTGACAGCTGCAGGGAGAATGTTATAGCACTTGGAACGTAGTCGAACTTTCAGTAGAATTTTTTATGTCTAAACAAGCTTTAACACCTATGATACAACTCATGTAATTCGGATTTCCAGAACTAAAAAAGTACATTTTGAGGAAATTCAAGATGAAAAACGTATAAGTACATTTTGGTTATTCTTATTAACAGATAAAGTAGACATGTTTATGCCCCCAGCTATATTTTGACCTGTATCGCTTCTATCCCTTGACTAAATCAGAAACATTGTATCCAAAGAGTTAACGCGGAAAATTGCAAAGGAACTGGTGTGTCACAATCCATTCAGCGAGCTGAATTAATAATTTTTAATTCTCTTGGCTTGTTAGCTCTGAGACCATTACTTTTATACCAAAACCTTCAGTTGCATGTTTCCCACGAATATAGTGCCTTGGTGTATAAAATTGTTCCTATCTGATAGATAAGCTATAGCCCTATCCCTCAGTAATCTTTTCTATGCTATTTTTGTATACCTCAGAGAGAACTGGCCATAGTCTGAACATTCCATTAAAGAATAGTTACGAACAGTTCTCCTTAATAACTATTTAAATAATAAAAATGGTAATTTGAATTCTGCGTCTCTCACGTTCGTTGTAGACATTGCGATTATCACGTTCATTTATTTGCCTGTTGTAAGTTTCATTTGTTGCTCAGTAGACTCGTCCACATTATTCACTTTATCATCTAATTTTTCTAATGCACGAAACAGCTGTTTTAGTTCATTCACAAACAAATCTTATAAACTGTAACCTAACGTGTACTACATTAGTGTACATGGCTTGTTTACAAAGTAGTTCCTAATACATTGTACTATTTGTAGGCACACGTGTCGTGCACTTGAGTGTAATGTGAGGCTGTTAAGTATCTTAGAATACTTCGCGATTCTGACAACGTAAAGTTAGCGCAGAAAAAAAGGAGTATTTTAATTCCGCTTTTCAATGCAGCGAGAAGGCAGTTAACTACTCTGAGAAGGGCAAGGATAACATGTGGACTGTACATTGTTAAAATGACTATTTGAATTTAAACTGGAACATAACAGCTTTGAAAGTTTCCGAAATGAATGACAGGTCAGAAACAGGATGTTAGCTCATAAAATTATAGGGTCAGGTGATAGTTCCTTAAATAAGTCTTTACAATGGAAATTTTGAAAAAATGATGGGAATTCATCGGATGAGAGAGAAGTATGCATAACATCGGTTAGTGAAGTGATGGCAGTATTGAGTCTAGGCACTCACGCAGCAGCTATATCAGAATTTGTATCAAGTACACATGACTTAAGTCACTCTTCATCACAGTTTTACGTATAACACCTCAAAGGTTTAAACGCTGATCAGGGTGAACGTTTATATTATGTATCACAACTGTATGGTGACGATGACTTTATTTAAATTATGTGGTTAGCCTTATATCTAATGGACTGAAGCAGCTGGGAGTGTCGGAGACACTTTGGTCTACCAAATTTTGCTGATCCTCGGGCGCATAGGGCTAAGTTAAAATGGTGGGGTAGACAGTGCAACCCTTTTCATACCGTTCACGGCAGTGCAAGTGCAAATGTGATATTTATATTATCCGAGACGAAACACCACGCTTCTCGAATGTCCCTATAGATTATGACCTGTGAACTTTAAACAGATTGGCTGTGGATTACTTAACTCAGTATGGCGAGTACAGTTCATATATTAGCATGGGTTACGTGTGTCAGTATTATCATTTAGGAACTTATACTGAAAGGCCATAGTGTCATCAGCCAGAGAAGGCTTTGTTTCTCTCAATCACGGTATGAACGATATTCACTGTAAGCAAATGTGGACGAGCCCAGGAAAACATGAATTTTATTTTGATATCGAATTGTGCAGGGGAATGTATGACTCCTTTGCCTCAGAGATGTTAACTTTATATATTACTCATTGTTACCTAATTGTAATTGTTCCAGTGATTAAATGGCGTACATGGCAAATATTCGAGAATGACACTGGCTTGGAGCCCAAGCCTGTGCATATTTTGTTCTATATCAATTAGGGAGACAATTGAGTTTGAACAGTTGTCTACATGGATTGAAAGGCAACATGAGAAATGGATTGATTGGTATTAATTATACTAGTGGTCACATAATTTCCTTGGAAAGTGTTGATGTTTGAAGCATCCTTCGAGCATTCAAGAAAGTCATTTGGCACCCTAGGGGCTAATTTCGTGATGACGTTCATTGATAAATAACATTGATCAGTACCTGTCGATTGGAGGTCAAACGAATATAAGCAACAGCTTAGTATGGCATGTGTATCTGTAATCACAAGATATACCATTAATTAAGCATATCAGTTATATGATCTTCTGTCTGCCTTGCACGCGATGGGACGAGAGTTCGAACCCCAGCCGAATCAGATCAAAGACTTATAAAGATGGTACTAGCAACTATCACACTTGGCGCTCAGCATTACGAGGTTAATATTAGGAGTGGTCAGCTTGGTGTCAGGATAATGTGACTGAGTAGGATATGATGGTACACGTCCCCGTCATGTTGCCCAAGCGCTAGACGTCATATAGACTGCCAAACTGCAGTCATTGTATCAATATGACTGAAATTTATTTAACGCTACCTATTTTATCCACCATCTCCTTTTGTAGAATCATAAAAAATAAAAATCACATAAAAATGAATGGTAAGAAAATATATTAAATACTCGATGGGATATAAAAGCTTGAGGAAAGGTACACCGTACTTCATCCAAAACTGTCTGCGGATTACATGTTGATACCCAGAGCAGTGTATCTCTACCACTCCCTGTGATATGCTTGATGAATTCAACCCAATAAAAATCAAAATATATGTCGCTAGGTGTATTGATGTACTAAGAGACTCAATGAATATGGGGAACTTCATGCGAATCAAGATAAATTTTATAACTCTTTCTAGATTTCATGACCCCTTCCGGCTATCCCCCTGTTTCTGTTTGTGCTGTTGTAGTGCCGGTATATCATGTAGCACCTAGCGCTGCGGCTTGTGCAATGGCTGGGCAGCAGAATTTGTGGCGGCCTTTCCAGCCGCCAGTAGTGATGTTATTTGCTGTACTGGGATTGCTGTAAGGAAAGGGAATATTCAACCCGATTTGGACATATGAGTAATCCCGGCTGCGGATAACGTTATTTCCATTCCAAGACGTCCTTTACATGCCTCATTGAAATGGATCATCTGTCGTTCAGTGAATGGTAGATTATTTGCTCACCCTGGCCCCTGTCAGCTGTGCCTTTGATAATTATCTGGTCTACAGCCAAAATGCTTCCGAAATAAATGTAGTCAAGCGTTAGTGCTTCTGGGTCACTGAGATCAAAATGATAAGTATAATTGTTGATTGGCTCTAGTTTTAAAGATATGATACTAGGTCAGTATATACGACCATTGACTTGGGAATGTGGGTAGTTAAGTGAATCATAAAGGGACGGGAGCTCGATTTACACCAGAAATGACTAAAATACGTCTGTGATTGGATCAATGAATAAGTATGCAACTGGGTGTGAAGAGTAATTGCTGTTTAAGCAAAACAATGAATGATTCAATCTGGAGGTGTTTTGCGTCATACATGATATGAATTGCATCATGTTATTCTTAGAAGTCCATGATGAAGCAATATAACTAAGATTACATCACTCTGCTTAACAAAATGCTCTATATCTATATCTGGAATCATATAGTGTAGTGCTATCTTATTTGTCAGTGTTTGAATTTGCATAGGGACAAATTCATGTTTAGCCAAAGGGAGCAGAGATGTATCGTACTTGTGTGAACAATGAAGATAACTTCTGCTATGTTTGTGGCAAAGTGACTTTTGCATCATAAAAGCGCAGTATAACCACTATGATTAAGAAAGACTATCACCTTTAGGTTGTTTGCAAAATTAGAGATTATGCAAGAGGTGGGCCCCACAGATACGTTGCAACACTTATGCAACAAATATTCTCCAGTGGTTGAACAGGAAAAGGAAATCTGTGCCTTTTGCAGTGCCAACATATCATATCGGCAATTGTTACTTCTGCACGGTCACTCCAGTTGTGAAAGGTTCGTCAAAGAAGACAAAGTGGACTGTGCATTATCCAAACATTCCATCACCTATATGTCCAGTACCCCATGGAGATGGACTGCCGGTTCCTGATACATCAGAATCATTCTCACTTGAGTCAGACGAGAAGCAAGAGGAGAATGAAACTTCTGGTCCTGAACCATCAATGTCACATGACCCATATTTTCTCCCATCTTCCCCCACTGAACAACACCTCATAACGCATGGTGAATTGAATCTCCTGGCAGGTGATGTTAGGGTTTACATGTTCCGTGACCATCAGAAGGATTTTGCCCCTTTCTTTTTCATGGAAGGTGATCTTGTAGCCTACAACAACATCGATGGTGTGATGGCAGCCATCAACATCGTTCATGATCCAGATGAGTGGAGACTGTTCATTGATTCATCGAAACGAGTCTTAAATCTGTTTCGCTGCATAATGTCATTATTTTGCCATCAATTCCAGTTGCTCATGCAGTCCATATGAATGAAACCTATCAAAACATGAAATAACTTTTGAGGCGCATAAACTATGATCAACATCAGTGGCAGAGTTGTGGAGATTTGATTGTTCTTGCACTCTTGCTTGGTCTGCAGAGTTGATGCACAAAGTACTGCTGTTTTCTCTGCGAATGGGATTGTCGTGCAAGAGATTCCCACTACGTCAAGAGAGATTGGCCACTCTGACAGTCATGTAAGCATGAGATGAAAAGTGTTCAGCATCTATCACTTGTTGAATCAAGGAAGATTTGTTACTACCCTTGCACATCAAGCTGGGTCGAATGAAAACTTTGCCAAGGCCATGGACAAAACACAATCAGCTTTCAAGTACCTCCGTGGAATCTTTCCAAGGTTAAGTGAAGCTAAGATAAAGGAAGGTGTCTTTGTTGGTCCTCAGATTCTTGAACTTCTTCGTGATAATGCATTTGACCCTGCGGTACTTGGCAAGGAAAGCATTCCAGTTAGTGACAAAAATGTACGCGGAAACAACAAAGCAGACAACTACAGGGAGTTGGTGGAAAACCTTCTCAAGTCATACGAAAGCCTTGGTTGCAAAATGTCACTAAAGATATATTCTTTGCACTCCCATCTAGATTTTTTCCACCGAATTGCGGAGCAGTGAGCGTCCAACACGGCGAGCGATTTCACCAGGATTTTGTAACAATGGATAAACGCTATCAGGGCAAATGGACCCCATCAATGCTTGCAGACTATTCCTGGACAGTGACAAGAGATGCTCCATTTAATGAATACAAGAGACAACCCAGGAAGTGACGAGCAGACACTGAATAAAGACTAAACTATATAGTCATATATAAATAACAGTTTTAGGTCATTTATTTCATAATATATTTTATTTTTATAACGCTTTTGCTGATTTTTTAAAAAGTGTTACATAAACAGGACAGGTGAAATATTATGAAAAGCAACCATAAACACTTAAAAAGACCTAGGTTTAGAATTTATAATTTAACCTATACTATAAGCACAATATGCATAGACGTAAAATGTAAAAACTTAAATATCTATGAAACATTAGCCAGTCAGGTGTTTTAATTGTCATGTTTGAATTCAGGAAACCAAAGTCCATAATATTTGTTTGGTTTTTGTTTGTTTTTCTTTGCGGCCGATCCCTGTTTACCAATTTGGTTTGGATTCAATGTAACAACAACGTGGTTACATGTTTTGCTGGGCATCTTCATATTGCACGCACGTGTGGTTTATTACATCGTGTTTCACTCCATTACATCCTTTCCACAGGTTGCGTCAATGACATTCATAATTCCACCCAAGCATTTAGTTAGGTGCGTTTTCAGAATCCTATTTAGATTAGATCTGCCATGACAACTTGCCTACTGCTGCACCTTGTTCCTCAGTCACTGATGATGTTGGGGTGTGTATCTACTGCGACAATTTTTGTGTGTGTAATCCGTCCATTTAGCACTGTAGTTGCACCTGCATTTGCGCCTTCAATGTGTCAAAGAGCCTCTTAGTCAGTACCGCCAATTGTCAGCGTAACCGTGTTTTTAGTCGCACAAATTATATTTCTAACACCACTGGAAAATCCCACTGTCATTCCAGCTGGTTGTGGATCTGCATCTATATCATGTGCAGCTTAGACTTTGAGATATGGTCTATCATCGGCATTATCAATGATGGTCTTGATGAACATCGTTGAGGGCCATGCACTTCGAGAATCATCTTCGCTATTTCGTGCAGGTAGTATCGTTGTCACATCAACATTCTCCAGAAAAGTTTCGGTTTCCATGCCGTCTACAGTTTATAGTTAGCCCAAAATGAAAATGATGCAGATCTGAGATGAAATTTGATAACAATGGCAGCCTTCTTAAACGTCCTCATATCTCTGGATGGTAACGTTGATATTTTTGAATTGGTTAATTGAAGTTTTTGACTACCTTGATAGCAATGGAGCACATGGGATTCAGAAACACAAGCAGCTTTTATTCTTTACATTTCAATGTAGGTTTTGAATGTATCACAATGTTGTAGGAATGTTACTTTTTGACATTAAACAACAACGTTGTAGCATCATTCAACAAGTTCACCAAATTATGTTGCTACAACGTTTTATGACAACGTAGTCACAACCTTAATGGAACATTGCTGAAAATTTGTTTGAACGTTGAATTGTTGGCTTTTAATGATATATTAAACTGTTGCGCATATTGTTTAGAAGTTCAACCGATATATACTAATCAAAGTTCATTATCAGTGAATGTAATCCCCATATGAGTCCCTTAGGCTTCTAAAAACACTACTTCCCAAGGAAATTATTTGTGTCTAGTAGTATAATTAATATCAATCAATACATTTGTCAAGTTGACATTTAGTGCATATGTGCATCTACGCAAACTTGACCTTCACCATATTAAGCATATAAGAAAATTTGTAACTAGGCATGGGGTCGAATCCACAATACCATTATTTATTATATGCAATTTCAGTCACCTAACCATCTGCGCCACTGGGGCATTTTCAAATACATAAAAGTAACTAATATATACATACAATTGAGAGCGCTGTGAAAAATCAGTCATATAACCCCATTGCACACCATGGTATGAAAACGAAATTAGTTTTTTTTAGCTCATCCGCCCTTGTTTAATGTGGATTTCTTTCATCTCGGGGTAGTGATAATGCTCGTCTAGTCTGGTCGAGGTCAGTCCGGTCTTTCAGCATATGTTCCTCCTTGAGATTAAAGTTACCCGAAATTCACGCTGTGAGAATAACTGTGCTCACCTGAGTGATGGAATCCCCAGGAAGTCAACTTGAGGCTGAAGCGTTATAATCAATAGGCACTTTCGAGAAGCGTGATGTTGAGTCTGGTATATAATCATTACATTTTTTAATATACGTGCAGACGTGTATATGTCAAACTTCCTGTTGGACCCCTCGTTGTGATGGGCATAAAATGTTTCCACTGCCTGCTCCTCGTTTTTATCGACCACGGCATGCCCAAAGGATAGTAAACAATAGCAGATCATGGTGTCTCACCCTCCCTGCTGTTACAATCCATTAGAGATAAGCTTGACAACACAATTTCAGTTAGCCATCGTCTTGATACAGTTGTAATACAGAATATACGCGGTAACATTTAACAACATTTAAACATGGCTTACTTGATATGACAGATACATTATTATATTGAAGAGTGCCCTAACGTCATGGCTGCTCTCTCCAGTTCCAGTATCACTGTTGTCTGACTGCCTAGATTCAATACTGCCTTTTCTCTATCCAACGGTTTCATTACTTCTCTCAGCCTAGTAATTCCCATCATTTATTCAAAACTGCCATAGTAACGACTTTGCTGAAGAAATTGGCACTGACCCTAAGTAGTTAAAACAAAAATACTGCTTTGCTTGAACCTCGCATTCATTTCAGCAATCTTAAAAATGTTCTGTTCCAATTGAAATTCAGATAGCATTTTTAACAATGTACAGTCTACATATTGTCCTAGCAATAGTTTTGAAAAAGCCCTTCTCAGTGTAGTTAACTACCTTCTCGTTACTTTGGATGTTGAAAATAGTACAGTCCTCACACTCCTTGTCTTCACTGCAGCATTTAACACAATAGACCAAGATATAGTGTTTAGCCGTCTCCATCATTCATTTGGTATTCACGATACAACCTTACTATGTCTCATTTCCTGATAATCAATCGCACTCAAATCGTATCAGCAAATAGAAAACATTCCAGTCTACTAAATCTGTATTTTAGTGTTCCACAAGGCTCTGTTCTCGGCACCGTTCTCTTCATCCTATACACTCAGAGGCTCTGAGGTATCATAGATCGAAATCCTGTCACTCACCAATTGTGAGTTTATTGCACCCAAATATTCAAATCTAACTGTCCAACTGGAGTTGGGGCTACCATCCAAGTGTTAGAGCGATCCATTTCATATGTGAACTCATGGATGACATGTAACAACTACAGATGAATGGTCATAAAACTGGAACCATATTGATCACCAAGCAACGATTTTCTCATTCACATTCATTACATCACACAATAGGTATCAGAAAATCCAACATTCAATTTAAAGTTAGCAACAAATATAGGTATTACTCATGACAGTACCCTAGCATTACACCATCATATCCCTTGGCAATTGTCACTAAAATCATTGTATGTGCCGTTGTACTTTCACTTATATCTGGTTCTTCTCATTATCTACTACATATACTTCACGCCGATCTAAACACGGCGGCTCGGATCATCCTTTGAGTGTGAAAATTCAGGACAACTTCATTGGCTATATTACCTCAATGGCTACCCGTTCCATCCAGAATAAAACAAAAATATATTTATTATGCTACATTTTCTTGACTGATTCCAGTCCAATATACATGTCTGGACACGCTCCTGTGTATATCCCATCTAGAAACCCCACTTCTCTTCCAACACTGATATTCTGACTGCTTCTACAGCTAAAGCGCAGTCATACGCTCGTTTTTTTTTAAGAGTACCATGGTCCAGCCACGTGGAAAGAATTACCCGTAGGTCATAAAAATGACACTGTGATTACAACAAGTGTGCTCTTAAAGACTTAATAAGTTAACCTCCTTAATTATTGTCAATATTTGGTGTATTTATATAATTACATGGTGTTTGTTATTGTAATTTGTTTTTGTGTGTGTATGTATATATATATATA
>JAECUM010080208.1:0-23029 GCA_016617855.1 Megalonaias nervosa | reverse complement strand
GTGTGTGTGTGTGCTTGTTTGTGTATGTATGTATGTGTGGCTTAATGAGTAAAGGGTCAATATATATATCGACACAAGTGAGAATAACAGCTAGCGAAAGACATTCTGGTCGAGTAAATAGATTCCCACCCTATCATACAGAACGTTTTATTTTTTGATACATGAATTCAATTAAGGAATGTATGACTATTTTTTCAGCGTTTATATAACAATGTACGATATTATTATCGCCAAACCTTATTTAGAGTGAGGTCATATAGACATTACCAAAGAAGCACCAATAACACAATTAGGATATGGGTGGGGTAGAAAATTATATTTTTTTTTTTTAATTTTTGCTTTTTATCGAGTTTGTATATTAAACTTCTATATAAGTATTGGTAAAATTGCTTTAATATCGCTGGAGAACAATCCCTTCAATAGAAAGCAAACATACCTCCATGAGATGAAGGACAAGAGGTTGAAATAGTGCATTATTTATATATATATATATATATATAAATTATTCAATTACAAAACTTAAAGACAAAGATATATAGGCAATGTCCTTTAAGTCACCAATCTTCTGATAGAAATTATAATAAGATAATACAATACAATCAGTGTCAGAGCATCCAATGCCACTTAATATAGCTAACAATATCAAACATTTGTTTCACGTAGTGAAAGTTGGTACACTAGAAACGTTCTGGTCCACGGCCAGTTGACACTGACAGTTTGGTTGATCATCATCATTCGGTATGTGAACATTGACTAAGGTCTTTATGCAAGCGAGTCAAATGATCACGTCAACCCTCAAGTTTTCCGGGGTAAGGGATGATTTTCATCATGAATGGGGTTCATGTACCCGAACCTGTTTGTGGTGTTTTAATACAATGTCTTTGCCAATTACATACATGATTTCATATAGGTAACACTTAAAATAAATACATATGTTCATTCATTCAGGAATGGATGAATGCGAGGCAGTTAGGGCTGATTCACGTTTGTTCTGCTTAATACCAATATGAATATGCAGGCAATTTTAAGGGTAATTTATGTTTTGAAGTGTTATGAGCAAGTAGTGCTTTTGGAATAATTTTAACGATTTGTCAAATGAACGGTCCCACAACACGAACAACGTGTAAACGGTGGGTCTGCAAATGTAAGAAAAGGAATGTTCTGTGAGGCCTCGAAAGAGTTAAAGTATATGCGTCTGACTGCAGTTTATATGCAAAAAAACTGGAACGTTGTAATTGGATTACTGGGTGTCGCAGCCGCAGTTGAAATCTTGTCATCATCTTTCTGTATACAAGTATGTATTGTCAAGACAAGGGTTTATTCTTTAAAAGACTTTACTCTGGCAACACCTGCATGGATTCGAGGGTTAAATGACCATGGGTTCATTTGGTGAACGAAACTTTCTCCACTATTGTTTAGCTGGAAATTTGTAGACGATGGCAATCCAATATGCTTAATGGTACATGGGGTTTACTTTGAATTTCAAAGTTTTATAACTCTGCCTTAAATCAACTACTATGCGTGACTGGACTGATTGGATGATAACTTTCTTGCATAGTAAAAGATCAGTTGCGCTTGTTAGAAGTAAAACGATGGTTAATTTGCTTTAGCTGGACACACTTTCGGACGATGATCGAAAGGATCCCAGCCACAGTCAAGGTGTCTCATTGCGTATAGGAAGAAGCATCGGATTTATATTTTAATAAGTTCTGTGTTAATGGGTAAGGTTTTCTGGCTTTTTCCGAAATGTTTGTTTTTCGACAATTCATATTATACTGAGCTCTTTTAACATTTGCATTGTGGAACGTAATGTAGATTTCGCGGGAAACTTTTGAAATAATGGATTTCCACGGATGTGACAAAATAACCCTGCAAAGGGATATAAAATCCAGTGGCAGAACTTTCTCTGTCCTCTAGCTACACTTACAAAGACAAAGGCATTGTTTGGACCCTACCTGACAACAACTGCTGGAGTTTGGAAACTAGAAAACGAAACGAAACCAAGCAGATCCGCCAACTAATGACAGATGCGTTACACTCCTCATCCTCACGTGGTTTGACTGTTCCAAAGACCTCCTATACTTAATGGTTAAAGGGAAATTAAAACAAACGTCTTAATGCACAAAATGTTGTCGGCTTCTTATTCGCAAGCTACAAAAATGAGGTTACAACAAGAAATGTATATTACGGTAATATCACATACATGGAATGAACTTGAAAAACGCTATTACTCATTGTAGATGGAGACTAAAGCCGTTTCAACCATTACATGTATTTGTCCGGTTTCTGCAAAATTGCTAAAGGAATAGTCCTAAGATAAGTTGTCAATTTCAGAAACTATTTTAATATCCTTGCTTAATTCTCTGAATAAATCCTCTCACATAAGGTATTACTGACAACATCAAATGGCATTCAAGCGGATGGCTCCAGCATATATCATATGGCAGGATTCGAGTTCTACAGCGAACATTATATGTTAATTTTCTCAAAATTGTAGTTCCTAATCTTTTAAGATAAGTTTTGAAACTTTAAATAAAAAAATACATGGTTATTGGAATGTTTGACTTCAATAAAAAAAATATTCGTTGATTAATGCCATTAAGTATTTTGTGGAATATGAAGAGAGTAAAATTGTTGTTAAATATCTGATATTATATAATATGCTTCTTGGGATTCTGCTTAATTCGGTCCCAATGGCAGGAAAAGTGGGACCGAACATTAATAGTGAGAGTGACATAGACTCAAATGATCTATTGTCAAACATATGGTCTTGTGGCGTTGTTCTTGACACCAAAAAGAACGTCATTAATTTTTACGTGTTGAAGTTAAGGCTCCGCAGCCACGACAAATAGCTACTCTTTACTCCGAATTGATAACTCGCTTGATAGACTGGTCGGAGCATCTCTCTCCTGTGACCTCGATCTTTGTTATGTGTATTGGTAAGTGGAAATATTAGTGCACGGATTGTTCAATGACAGCATTTTCTGCACTAAAAGAGCGTTAACTATTCCGCAATATTCCATTATGCACCCCTGCTTACTATGAATGTTGTATGGATATGTTTATCGCCTTGTTGCAATGGGAAATATGCCTGGTGTCCATAGAAGATGCCATAATATACTGCTCTTTGACCTTCGCAGAAAATAGAAACCTTCCATGACATCTGGAGCACTTCAATCAGCATTTGTTAAAAGATGGCAACATCTTGCTGTAGAGAAGGAACACGCCTTTGTCTGGACAGATTAATGTAACCAGGCATTTAAAGACCTTAAACTGCCCTTATAACAGCACACGTGTTGGCACAGCTACACGTCTAACGTCTATACATTCTGAACTGGAGGGGCACACAATCAATATATAGACGTATTATCTATATTTTGTAAAGTCTCTCACAGTCCTTGCGGTCAACATCCAGACGCTGTTTCGATAGTAACAACCCACATAAGCAGTACGGAATGAAAAACATGCCACGCAAATGAGTAGCGAATGCAGCTTCCTGTCATGATATGGGTCTGAAATGGGATTTGGAAATTCCGCAAAATAGTTTCAATGATGTCCAATATCACATTCTTGACATTGTCCTGGCAAAATCACTGTTGGTAGCACATGTTCGAACTTCGTGGAGTACGACTCTGAGCATAAGTCGTACCTTGAAATGTATATCGTCAAAGTGGAACTGTTTGGAGCTGTATTAAGATGTGTTATTCCAATAGAATAATACGCAAAATAATAGACGTTCATGTGTGACTCCTCAGATGCACGAAGTAGTACATAAGCATTAACCAGACAATCGTATCTGAGGATGCGACAACGTTGAAGGAACGTTAGCATACAGTGTTATTGGCCTAAGGTCATGTATGTTGGTCCTATCACGCGAGAACATCCTGGCCGAACAAAAAGACCAGTTTCTAGTCTCTAGCAGTCCATTTTAGCCTATCATCACTAACATATTCAGTCCATTAACAGAGTCCAAAAATAGTAATGGATACATCCTAATAATCGGAGATTACTTTACAAAATGGAAAAATGCTATGGATATTCTAAGTTAATATACTGTGACAGTGATCACGGTATGGAGTTATTCACAGATGTACAAACTTGAACTTGAGAAATATCAGTACTTCACCTTTTTCAGCTCGAGGTAGACAATATGATAGAATGCACATTTGAATCAGTAATAATTACCATTTGTACTGGGACGTTCAAGTAATATAAGTGATGTTGGCATAGAGATAGTGCGTATATGAAACGAAAGGTTTCCCTCCTCACATATCGATGTTCGGTCGCAGAGCTGTTACCACTCTAGCCATCATGTTTGACTACGTAGGTGAAGATGCAAACCTATTTGCGAAATTTGTTCAAGAAATATAACAGTCTTGATGGAGGCACGTGCATGTGCAGCAAAGTGAGTAATGCATCTATGCGACAAAATACACGGAATCACGACCATGGCTTGGGAATTTAACAACAGGTGACCCCTTAAAATTATAAGCTTATAGCAGGGTCCATTATAAATACAACGGAAGCTCGGCTATCCCATCAATCATATCAGGTTTGACTACAAATTTTATATGTCATAAATCAATATTTCGTAAATCACATGTTGTACTTTCAATTTGTTTTTTTTTTTTTTTTTATTATATGGAGATTTTGTGTCTTTAATATTTAAAGCAATTAATGTGTTTCATTGGGGACAACACAGTCGGAGATGTGGGTAATGTAACATTAGTCGCCCGCAGTAAATGTCATAATTAGTAAAAACGTAACGAGTTGCAAACATTCTGTTTAGATACATCCTTATATAAAGAATCTCAAACGACTGTATGAAGAGAAAGATAGTATATCCTGTTTTCAGGGCCTGCCTTGCTTTTCGTCCTATGCATACCGTTTTCACTTTTTGTATGAGCAGACTTCGTGTATTTTATATTGCCTCATCGCAGATAATGTTACATGTGAAAAATAAGTAATCCCCTATCTAACTTCAAATTCGGTATCCTGCCACTTAGATATGATTACTATGGTCCTAGTCAAAATACAATTAAATACGTTTTTATTTTCAGAAAATATCCACGCCCATATAACATGCATTAAACGTACTCGTGTCGCGTATAAAAATTTCACGATTACATGCAACCATGTATGTTCATTTGATCTGTGATGATGCTTAAATGAGACATTTCATGAATGTCCACTAATTGCTTAATGCGTGGAGCTACTCACGCTTTTGGAAGAATAACTGACAAAAAGAAACACAATACAACAACCAAGAAGAAACATGAACACATTACCTATTTCGAATAAGAGAAAAAGTGCACAGCATTAAATAATCAAATAAAGAAACCAGATGAGAAACAGTATCACAATGTTCAAACTGCAAATATATTTGTGTTGCTGTTCGAGTAGCAACTGTTAGCCAAAATTAAGCAAAGGTAGGGTGATCCGCGCAATTGCGCGTTGTATATGCGGCTAACATAAATTGTTTTGGCTTTATTAAAGGTTTAAAGCAAACGAGTAAAGTCATTCATTGCGAGAACCATCGCCATCCAAGATCAGAAATTACAATATGTACTAAGTTTCTATCTCATTAAAAAGTTATGCATAGAAACGTGTAGTAAAGGATATATATCACGAGACTGTTGTAGCAGGATGCAAACAAATTCAAATTAAGACATATATAAATTACTATTAATACTACTAGCACTACTGCTACTACAACTATTGCTATTGCCACTACCACCATTACCACTACTAATATAACTACTACTAGTATCCTAGTTTGTTATATTTTATTTTATGGAGATTTAGTGTCCATATTTTAGCTGACATATTTAGGAAAGAAGTTCTTATTATTTTCGAGTTGTATACAGTGCTAGATTCAGGAATTTGCTGGAATCAATGTCCTTCCATATTCCCCTTGCTGCAAAGTTTATCACAAAGCACATATATAAACCCCAAAATCGTTGAAGAAACCAAAATAGTTTTTGAATGTATCCTTTATTGTATTTATCGCTTAGGTTATATGTATGGTTTGTTTTGGCGAAAATAATTTAAAAACAATAAAAAAAGCTTTAATTCAGAACCAGTTATAATATATGTCAGATATATAATAGACGGATCATTTTAATGCTTAGAGCAGGTAATAACCATGATTTACAACAATTACCACTTGTATCTGGTTATGTGAGCTTAACTGCAATGGAGGATATTCGATTAGTAATATAATATCCCAGCTGAAATCAAAACCATGATAAGATGAATGCAAAAGATAGGAGACAAAGTTGTTGTTCTCTTAATTTCAAATTGTAAGTGTCATAGAATCTGATATATTGATAGATATATAGATCTGTTGTAGGTATACTGATGTAGTGTACGTATTATTTGAATGGTATATTACAGCTGCATTGATTTAAGCTTTCTGTTTTGAATTTGTAGAAGTGGACGGGTAGTGTCAATTGAGTACGTGCCAGACGGAAGTGGTCCTATTTGGCTTGATGATCTTAAATGCACTGGAACCGAGAGAAGCTTATTCGACTGCCGTCACAGGACTCCAGCAAGTGACTGTGGGTATCATGAAGATGTTGGTGTTGCATGTTCCATGCTGTAACTGATCTCAAAGCTGATGTTTCGGTTCAATGGCAATACATAATGAACATCTTAATGTAGGTTACTGACTACGCCACAGGTCGTGGCATAATGAAAACATATGGTAGTTTGTTTTCTGTATTCTGATCAACGTAAACCACTACACGTAAACAAAGTAGGAGATTCTTATCCCGATATCTACAATGTAATGCATTTGTTCCATACAGGCCTATTCTTTGTTGAAAACAAAATGTTGCCATACTCAATATACGTCTACAGGGATTTTGGTTTTTCGGAAAGAGGAACATGCAATCTAAGCAAATTTGTACATGAAGCACACCACGCCCAAGGATAATGATGTTTTATTTCTCCCTGATGGTGTAAAAGGAAACGATGTGGTGTACATAATAATGTCAAAGCATATATTTCTTGCGCAGCTTCAAGAGGATAAGCTATGGAAGATATATATTTTTTAAGTTTAAAGACACAAAAAAGCGTTAAATATAGTTACAGAGATTTTTCCTTTATATAATACATCCATTTCAATTACAACCCACTTGACATATAGTATACAAACATATTGAGACTCAGATTATTACTGTTATAAGTAGCATTATAGATATTAATACTTATTCATGTTGTTTTTGTTCCTTTTTAAATGTTTTAAATTAATTGATTTTAACTCTGCTTTTAAGTAACTATATTCTTTTTATTATATCATTACAGTCATTCCCGATAGATATTATTTTTAAACCTATTTCTGAAACAAGGTTTAGTTTAGCTAGTATATATTCCATAGATATTTTTGAGCATATAAGCAGAGAGAAAATCTTAAGGAACGCGAGGCGATTTACAACTGACTTTTCAAAGAATTGCACGATTGTTTAAACTATGTATAACCCTTGAGTCAGTCGATACCTTACATCAGAAACTTGGCATGTTTTGTTTATGTCTGATAGTTCCTTTATATTTATGGAGAATGTTATGCCATATAATACGACCATATGTTTCTAACTTAAATGACATTTTGAACGCGACGTATTATTCTTTTTGCCAATATATACTGCTTTAGTATAGTCGGTGTGGATACCGGGCCGGAGATCGTTGAATATACCTTTAATATAACAAAAGAAGTCGTAATGCTTTTGGAACAAATCAAGAATCAATGATGTATCATCTGGGTATTGTGATAATACATATTTAGTATCGTTCAACTTAATAGGCTTTATACTGGAATTCCACCTAATTATGTGTTCTACAGTCAAAGAACACATGATAAAAGTATATTGGGAATGCGGGTACCTTATATGCTATCACTGGTGATAGCAAACCAACTAGATATTTTACTGTTTACTATATCACAGGATTTTAAACATTTATAGAAAGTGGAGATCAAATTTCTTTTTGAATGAAGCAAACATTGTGTTAGAACTTTTTTATAAAGATGTATATATAAGCGAGTCAAATAATCTTCAAAGTATTCATGAAGGAGTAGATCAGGTTTGTCTCCATGTATTGTCCTCTCACCGAATACGTGAGGCTCATAGACTGAGTTGAATGATGAAAGGAACAAAGCATTAATCCCACATGATACAGCGCAGCGAGATTATTAATTGTAAAATGTACCTACATATGTACATAATAACATGCCCAATGACAAAATTAACAAATCATTATAATGAACATCATCGATTTACCTCGGCAAAGAAATTGACGTCTTTCAAGTTTATTTATTGAATATTAATTTTCATTGCAACAACGTGACAGCTAAGGATCAGGTATCTCCAGGGTTGTTTGCCGACTGTAAGCTACAGCATCACTCAGTTTTACTTTACTTCATACTGAATGACAGAAAATGATTTCAAACGTTCAGGCAAAGTTTGAGTTGCTACAATGTTTGCATTCAGAGCATCTTAGTGGCAGTGAAATAAGACTGGCTAGGATATGACAACAACCGTGTGAAGCTGATAAAAATAGAATATGTCAGTTGTCAGTACAGCTTAAATAGATTCTATCTGTCGTGTATGGTGGATGGTATGATTGACAGAGTGGTCATGTTGCACTGTAACGTAATTTTGGTAAAAGAACACGGACACGTGATGTTACAAATTTTAGCACCGGTCTAGACGGAAACTACTGTCTCGGTGATCCGAAAGAAACAACATTTGATTGTTTGCTTTACAAATATACAGGTAAAGATTACTAACATATTAAAAGTTCTTTCTGCCAATACTTTCATAACATAGCATATTCCTATTAATATTACTCATGCAACGGAAAGTAATATCGTCCACGGCATGTTTTTTATTGTGTTGTTTGGGGTGGGGGAGGTGGGGGGGGTCTGGGTTTGAATAACTCTACCGTCGTTTGAGATTAGGAAATTAATCTTGTTATCCTCATGCATCATCACTTAAATCCGTGTAAATGTACCGCTGCCTTTAAGGTCATTGTGACGGCATAATATGTTACAATTTTCATACTATTTTTCGTTCGGCTTTCTTTTGTATACAAATCATATTATTAATTTGCACAAGTTTGTCTCATAATTAAGGAGTTAACGTAGTTGCCTTTATAATTTTGCCTTCACCGATTTACCATGTACTAAGCACAGTCTAGTATGTTTCAACACATTGAAGCATGAACATCCTTCTGATTACCTGACAATTTATTTCACAAATCTAACAAGACAAATAAAGACCTTGGTACCGTAAACATTCATTTATTTTGAGCAAGTAAATTGAGTTATATTTCAGTCACATGTATGCCTTGAGTATACGTCAGCAAACTCGGAGATGCAATTTCTTTACTAACTGTAACTCAAATTAAAATTGATTCACCCTCTTTAAGTAACTGAGCTCTCGTGTAGTGACTCCTTCAGTTATAACATTGAGATATGTCACGTTATTTTCCTCACAAAACTTTAAACGTATACCTGCTTGACATATACTTGCCTTGAAAGTCGTTTTTAGTAAATTCACTGGGAGCATTATTAGCAATAACGACGTCAGATTTTACACGACTTCTATAACAAAGTTGTTTCATATGTTCGTTTACAATCCCGTATCAAATGTGAATAAAACAGAAACAATCAACAATTCCACTTGAGGAACCGAAGAACTCCAATGTAAATCCTTTCAATGTCATTTGCATTCGGGCAAACGCTTTTAGTATAGGCTTAAAACTGCATTTGATAAGACTTTGGTAAATATTAGATGAATTTTCATTCTCTTTTACATTCTTTAATGCTTAAAAAGTTCAGTTTGACAATTCAAAAAGGTAAGCATCCTGTTTTGTCTGAGTGAATGACTATTGAATAATGTCGAAAATGCCAATCAACTTGTTAAGCTGAATAGTTTTCAATGCAAATGTTCTTACGTTCTGATAATTTGTCGAAAAGTAAAATATATTTATTATTTTATGAAGTAATTTTGACAACGTTTAGGCAAACCATACATATTTTGTATTAAATACTTCTTCAAAGAGAGTAATGTTTTCAGTTTAAAGGACAGTTTTCATTGTAACCGGTTTACATATTTGTAAAACATGAATATTTTTACGCAGTTACTTATAAATTCAAATTTTTTGCAGGTGTTATAGGATCTTAGTAATGATAAAGAAAACATTGTAAAACATGTTATTTTACACAATCACAACTACATATAATTTCGATTCTAAGCATGGTATTTAATTTTAGGTGTATATAAGTTCGCATACATGATACAAATTATACATTTGGAAGTCTCATAATATTTCAATGCAGAATGACTGAGCCTGAGCTGCAATAACCAATTGGAAATAATAATTTTAATCGCTAAGCTTTGAATCTTCGTAGTTCGTTCAAATCTTTGTTCTTCGTACAATTGGACCATATAATGATTGAATAGCCATGGTACATAGGGTATAAAAGATAGTAGTAATGTGATTATTTTAGCGATGAAGGAAACACAATATTAAATATTTGAACATTCATTTTGTCAGCAAATGGATGCTGCAAAACATTGGAAACATGTTACGCATGTGCAGGATATTAGCCGCTACAGTCGCAAATGTATCAACTCTACACCCGCAAATAATGGGGATTACAGCGTTTAAGATGCGTTGCAATATGATTGATGTCAATGCAAATTGTGCGCAGTTCTTGCTGCATTCCTTTTAAACTATTAACCAGTTAGTACTACTTTCTGAAACCTTTGCGACAATAATATAATGCCGGAATGAAAGTACTATACACATTGCAATACATTTATAATATTGTTTAAAATGGTCTGGCTTTCAAAAGAGCTTAGAGGTATATATTTGTAATTGCCTTTAAATGCTTTAAAAGCAAAATTTTATACAATATAAATGCTATTAGCTCTTGTGTCCGCAATGGTAGTTACCAATGTCATCAATTAGCAATATATCTGGATGTACAGCACGAAACTCAATATTTTTAAACAAAGTGGCCTTTAAAGTTTTTAGCGTTTAAAAAAGGTAATCTGCGTAGATCCTTTGACTAGAGTATAATATATATCAAAAAGGGCACTAACTTCATAAAGCACAAATCTTGAAACTGAAAGGATATACATGTGCAAGTGAAATCGTCGAAACAAAAACACCAGGTTAAACCACTTCAATTTTGTTTTGGTTTTTGTAATGCCAATATATGTTAATCAAATATTAGAAATTGCAGGGCTATTGAATAACTTGCTATATATCAACTTCCTTTATTTTAAAAGGAAGAGTGTTTGGCTTTTGGGGGAATCGTAGTGCTATGAAGCTCCAGCTGTGAATAGTTTACGTCACAAGACTCAGTCAAACACAGTTCCAGTTCTGGCTAAAGGTGGATGCGATTGATGACAATACTACAGATTTCTATAATCCTCAGATCGAATCTTATGAAGGTGGCCATGTTGTAAACTTTAAAAGCAAACTTTAGCGTAGATGCAAATAAAGACTGAACATAACATAAGAACGTTAACCCCTTATCTTTTTCTGAAACAAATAATATATATGCTTACCTTCTCATTTTATAGCATGCTTTTGCAAAACATTGGCAAGTGTATAAAATGTGGTTCTAATTGTTCACAGCTATACGCAGGTACTTCCTGTGCAACTGAACAAAATACCAAAGCTACCTAGATAGTAACCTTCTGGAATTGTTTAGTTTTAGTGATCTGCGCAACCCTCCTCCAATATGATACTATGAAACATGATTATTTTCAAAATGAATTCTCAATATTTTTAAATCCTATCAGAGCTAGTCTGTGTTCAGATCTTATTTTGAGTTTCAAGTTGCTCAAATGGAGCACTTAATTTTCAATTTACCACACAAACCCTTATTCAAAGGTCCTGTCATGTGATCAAAATGAAATTTATAAGCATATTTAATGTAGAAGGGTGTGGCAGAAATATCGACTACTGCAGTGCGACAAACTTAGAAGTATTCTTTTTCATAAAAAGGGCAGAAAAAAGCATTTGCTCCATAATGTTCTTTTTAAGACATTGTATGATATTTCAGAGATACAGTATTACATATAGGTTATCAACGAGACACCAAAACACGCCAGCATTGAAATACTGAATGTTTTTCACTGCTTCTGAACTCATAATACTTAAAACTGCAGTAGACCATAATTTCATGACCATTTATATCGCAAGAATGTATTTATCTACTTATCTATTTATCTATCTATCTATCAATCCATCCATCCATCCATCTATCAATCAATCTATCTTTCGATCTATCTACCTATCTATCTGTCTATCTATCTATCTATCTATCTGTCTATCTATCTATCTATCTCATTATTGTCTATATTTGTCTGACACAAAGAACATATATCTTGTGACCATGAGCATTGTTGTTTTGTTTATTTGAAGGTGACTACTGTTAAAGCTCTGCTTCTTAAACCATTAAACATGAATATGCAAAAGAATCAAGCAACAGGGTTTTTTCTATGTCTCTAAATTACAAAGCGAAAATTTAAGAGAAACTTATAGCATTGTGAACTCAATCCCAAATAATCCTAAATATCATATCACAAGTCCAAAAGGATCGAATGATCCAAATAAACTCAAATTTTCTTGAATGTCCTAAAGCACCAGAGTGATACAATCCATGTTCTCTTTTAAGGACTTCTCAATAATCCCAAAGTAATGTTGTAATCCAAAAGTCAATGGGAATTGCAATTCCAATGAATGATTTAAATAAATAATTATCCTTGAGTTATGTCTGAACACAACTGCAAACTCTGATGATAGATTCCTAAAGACCGATATGAAACTAGATTTTATTATTTGTATAGCAAGTCCACTTTATATACAAATTTTACATGACTTACGACGAAATAGATTTCCACCGGAATAAAAGCCACTGCCTCGTAAATGAGGTCAGGTCCTAAACTCTAATTCAAGTTAACATCTTGTTTACTACTTATATTCATGACATAGGTCAGGTAGGCACAGCTTCCAGCCCTCAATTACGGAAAAAATTAAGCACACAATATAGATATACATGACAATTTGAATGTGTATGTTTGATGTTTATGGAAGAACAATACTAGTTTTTCATCGAATTCTTGTTTACCGAAGAATGGTATATTGATTTCTGCAAAGGATCGTGTAAAACACAATTTTGAGAATGCATATTAAGTTTGATAGTTGCTTTATAGTTACCGATATTTCTTTTCGGTTGAAGAGTCATTCATACATCAAACTATATACAGCTTCAGTGCCATCCTTTTCTTCTATTGCATTCACATGGTCTCTTCTTCCTCAAATCTACCTTTATTACTCGCTGTTTATTTATTTTTTGTTCTGTCCGAAATATCAAAATATATGTGTATACTATAAAATGTTAGAGTTATTCACGTTCAAAAGATCATCGCTTCCGTACGATAAATGTTATTTACTTCACACGTATGCTGCCATAATTGTACGACTCCATTACAAATCAATGTACATTGATTACGGTTGGTGTTGCTAGGCCCAACCTTTGGTCGGCTTCAAAGTTGATCGCGGCAGATGTAATACAGTGATGCTTTTGACTGAGTTATTCATTTCCTTGTGGTATATTTGCTTGATTTTGCATTTAACTACGCTGCCATTTTCATAAAGATTATTCGCTATTTTTCTGCCAGGCAACTAAGGCATGGTCTTCTTTTTAGGAAAAGATCTTGCCAGCGATATATGCATTCATAACTAGCACACATGCTATTCACATGAAATTTCATTTTAAGTGTGACAAACAAGTTAGAAATAAGTCAGTTTTGGGAGTCGTAATTGTTACCGTTTTACGCCAATTTCTTGTAAAAAAATACATGGGCATTTGTTATTGCTGCTGTGATTATTTGCTGTATTTATGCGACACTAGTTAATAATAGGTATTAGGTCGTACTACCCAATTTCTTCCAATAAATGAACGATTCGTCTATTGGAAAACGAATGCGCTTGTTTCGTATACTCTGTAAATTCAGTTTTCAGATTCTAATTTAATTTGTAAGGAATAAACAACAAGATGGGGTTTTTTTATTTTTTTTATTTTTAAGGCACTGAATAATTTATATTTTCATAAGAATAAGATTCTTACTAATGTACATAATAGACATATATGCAACTGTTCCATCTTCATTTTTGAATCTCATTCACTATGTTAATTCTACCCCTCAATATTTCGTTGTGCGGGCATTAGGGTAGTATCAAACAAAATGTATGTGAAGAAGGTTGTACTGGTCAAGACTGTATTAAACATGAACAGTAACTATTAGAATAAGTTTGGCCACGTGATTTGGTCGAAGAAGACGTATTAAGTTTTCGATTCAAACTCCGAAAATTATATTAGGTTCATAAGATGCATACACAGTTCTCCAGCTGTTAAATTCTAAACAGTATTCATTGCTCTTTATGTACAATGCGTAACTGTTCCACGTTAATAGTTTCTTCATTGTCACGATGTGCAGTTATTCCAAGTTTCGAAATTTACATAAGCATTTTAAGATTGCAATAAACTTCATGAATGTGTATAATCCTTGTATGTTCCTGTCAATGATTTCGTAAGATGTTCATTGCACTTAGTGCTCTAACCAACAACAGAATCAATTATATGCAATGCAATAGAGAGCTTTCCTTGTTTTGTTATCAGTTGGAATCATAAAACAAAGTTCGTGTTCAAAACTAGCATTGCCTTTAACATAGATATATTGCCTTGCAAATGGTGTAGAGTTGATTTATCTATCCATAAAGATTCAATTATGCTAAAACATTTATTAAATAATGCATGATCAAAGCCGGTCCTTCCCTTCGCCAATGAGTTTTCCCCAGGGACATATGCAATTGATATAGATGAACAAGTTCTTTTTTAATTGCAACATGCTTTCCTTCAAGTTTTTCCAAGACCTATTTATAGTTTTCTTTCTTCCTGCGTTAATTTGTGCTTGATCGTGCTTTAGATTGTAATATCTGTTGTACACGTGGATGATAAACAAATAATGACTTCACTTGACTTATTGTTTAAATCATTATGCAATCGATATTATTGAATTCGATGATGGCAGATGTTACATTTTGTCATACAGTAGGACACGTAAACTATTTATTTTATCATTCAAAGAGACTCAGTAATTTATACAACTGATGTGCTGCATTCAGTGAATGTATGTGGACCAACTACACCAACAGCAATTCCCAATAAACACAATCCAGTTGCAAAAGCACGCAAATCAGCTGAAAATGGCTATATAAATTCTTTGAATCAGTTCGCTCTAATTTGGCAAGACCTTGATGTCTAGCAGGCAGTGAAAGATTTATAAGTATCTTTGCTCTTCTTTAGCTAGCGGTTTTGCTTCCCAACCAGTTTTGTACCAAAGGGACAACTTTAAGGCCTCTGAACTTCATTAATGATCAGTCGTTTATTTACCGATAATCTACGTTATTTATTATTAATAAGGTTTCTGTTAATAACCATTTACCGTTAGGTCGATGGTTAACTGATTGAATAAAAATTGAATGATAAGATGTATGACCTCTTCGCTGTTCAATATCATTTTCGTGAGCATATTGCAAGCAAGCAACAGTATGCGTTTAGGTCAGTGTTACGTGGTAAACGTTCATGTTTAGTACAGCCTTTCGCTGCTACATGTTAAACAATACGTTAGACAAATGACTTAATGTTTTCATGAATCAATTTTGGTTTACGTTGCAAGATAATGACATGGTAGAATTGTGTTGCTGTTTGTTTTGTTGTTTTGTTTCTTTTTTTGCGGGGGCGGGCGAGCTGTCCATTGCTAAATCCAGTATGATATACAATTGGATGTTGAGCGACATGTACAGAAAAACCTCATTTTGACAAACTTTTGAAACTACATAAAGCTTTTCCTCCATCAAATACTAGGTAATACATTGCGTGATGTTTGGTTTATTTGCATTTCTTTCACGCAGTAATCGTTAAGCATCCTGAGATGCGCATATCATATTGTTTGACATTTTGTGCTTTTCTTGCTCTTTCCTTGAATATATACATTTGTATTTTATATTCCTGTAAACGTTATCAACGCTGTTCTCCATGTTCAGCTTTACACAGGTATGCTTTATGAAGTTGTTTGCTGATGTGTATTCAAACTGTTCTTTTCCACGATAATCTATTCAGATGACAAGGAAATTTGGAAGTGAACAGTCTACGATTCTAAGATGCTGATAAGCTTACCTAAAAGATAACTTAGAAGATAACTTACTATGTTACATCAAGTAGCGTTAAACAGTTTAAAATGTAGTTCGGCAAAGAAATGAGATAAAAGCCTGTACAAATGGAGAGAACGAAATATCAAAGATTTGTAGGAAATATAAGTTTTGTAAGTCATCCTCAAAACCAATGACTATGCCATCATTTGCTTTATTTATAACAAATTTTATTAAAAGGTTTCACGGGTAGCCCAGGAGGAGTAAATGATGTGGGTGGAGCAACAAGAAATGAAGAAGATTTGTTCGCTTAAAAACTTTTAAAGGACCGAAATAAACAGGTGGTACCTATTTGTTTGGATTAAGAAATATCCGATGCGGCGGTTTTGGCCTAGTTTACTGTTATAGGCTAAAGCCTTCTATAACCCACGACGTTTCCTGAAGCTAAACGCAAGTGTGTGATTTAAGGAAGTGTATTCGAACCCTAGGTGATCCTGCCCCAATCGCGAGTCTGAACTGACAATACTGTTTAAGGCCAATTCTCTGCAGCAGCTGCATACCACTGTGATTATTGATCATACAATACTCCATCAAATATTTTAGGTGGAGTTTGTGGCAGGCACACACAATCAGAGATGGAACTGTATGATACAACTGATTGGTGTTCGCTAATATCACCCTGCAAGTTTATACGCCATATACTAAATGTAACGACTCTGGTCATAAAATATGCAACAGAAAGAAGCAAAACCAACACGTTTTGTAAAACTTAACAAAAAATGTAATTGTTAGAGTTATAAAGTGAAACTTTAAGACGAACTTAATTGAATCCGAAAATAATCCTACGAATGGTTCAATCCAATTCAAACAAATCGAATCTTCCGAAGGAATTTCATATCCTCTAATGCACCGGTTTGCGAAAAGATATGATGTATCAACATGTCATTGTCCGAACTCTATTTAATAATTCACAATAGTCGCAGAATACTATTGCATTCGAATGAGCACTTTGTAATTCCAATGAATATTCTTAACAGTTGTCCCTCTTAAATAATATCTCATCACAACATTAAATACATCTGCAGACTGGCGTTACAGCAAGATGATATTTAGATAGATGCATAAGGGATCAAATTATTATCTCATACCACCTACGTGACATTTTCCAAATATCTCACATCGCAAAGAAACCGACATGACGGAACCCATTCAGTAGAAAATAACGTAATTTTTATAAGAACCCACATGAGCCCACCGGCCAATGAGAAATGACCGCAAAAGTGTTAACACTATTATTAATAATCCTAAACACCTACATAAATACCAATTTATAGATCCTTCGGAATCTATAAATTTAAAATCTTAAAACGAAATTTAGGTCCCGTGTCCACAAATTAGCTATCCCTTATTTTGATTAAAGATTATCTTTACAATTTACAATCATAAACAGAAATTACACTTAATATACATATTGCCATTTTCCGAACGCAACAATAAATAAATATAATCGCAGGAGACACCTGGGAATATGCCTATTGCGACTCTTTTGTCGTAAACTAAGTAATCCTAAAAGTTATATGAGTAGTCCAAATATATAGATTTGTTAGAATGCATTCCACCTTGAATGTGATGATGTGGTAGCAGTCTTCATGTATCACAATGATATGTTCCAGAACTTTTTTGAAGGAATTCACAATAATCCCCAAATTGTTTATAAAGGAAAATGAGCACATGATTAATTCCTGTGAATGCTTTAATTAAGAGTTGTAGGAATAAATAATTGCCCATCCAGTCACCTACATAGACTCTCATCTGACCTACGAAAGAGGAATATGCTCAGAATGCAGGTCATTTTTCCAACAAATGTTTGGTTCGAGAAAATGCAAAACTGGTAAACAAAATCAGGCCTTGACATTCAATTGAAGCAAACAGCACGACAAAAAATCGGGTATGCAAAATAATTTACTTGGAAGAAACTAAAAGCCTTGAACTAAAATCCAGTAAACATGCTGCTTACAAAAGATCAATCACGGACAAAAGGGAAGCACACAAAATATTTAAATACAAATGAACATATTTTAAGGTACAATCCAACAAGGTATAGTCATGTTTAGGACTATCCAGAGATGCTCGGAATAATAATGCGTACACCAAACGATTATAAATCCATTTCAGGTTGCATGCGAACTGGAATAACGGCAAAGTAACTATCTGTTCAATAAATGACCAGATAGACGATGTTGTACCAGATATACAAAGGATTCTGCCCGAGCACGTGATTGATTCTGGAAGCAATCAATCAGGATCTGAATACATTTCTAGCTTGGTTGGACTTGATGACTGGCTAACGTTAGATCGCGCTGATATGTTTGTATTCAGACGTTAGTTCAGGTTTATCTCATTCAATCCGGTATTTGATCTGTTGTTGAAGATCATGAAATCATTCAATGCTTACTTGAGATCGTTTATAATAATTTCCAGAATTAAAAAAAAATTGCACGCTTATCTCTTTTATGGAAATTAAAAACTGTTGGAGACACACTATTAGGTTTGATAAGGAAGATGCCTAAGGAATCGCAAATTGAATACATGTTGTTGGTAAATGTGATAGTACTGATACAACACTGTTAATGTAAAAAACCCGCAAAGAAACATTGATTATCATGATACGATACACTGATTTTATGCTCTCTAAACCTGGATGTAGTAACAATACAATAATGGTAACACCAAAATCCATGCAGTAATATTATCTTATGTCCAAATCCATGTTTTAATACTACCCTGTTTTAAGGTAACAGTGTAACACTGTTTTTGTGATCTCAAGAACGTGATATAGTAACAATACTACATTGTTAATGTCCAAATGCGTGTAGCAGATAGTATTACTACACTGCTGAACTTTAATGCCATGCGGTAATATTACCAACTGATGTATCATTTCTACATTGAACAGCTTCCGATTTCACTTGAGTTTTTCCATTTAATCTCTGCTATGGGCTAAACTTCTTGGCCCAGTTTTACTAAATGCAATTGCTGAGAATCCTTTAGAACTTTTGACCAATGTCTCTTCAAATATGAAGCAACCAAGGAGACTTTAAGTTAGCCAGATTTTGGCTAAACATTCTCAGTGTGGCTTGTTAACAAGTGATGTATATTTAGCCGAATGTAGCTATTTCTTACAAAGTTGCACTTCACAAGCATTAATTTTTCCTCCTAGGAGGAAACCGATTGTTTGCTAAATGTATTCTTAGCCAAAAGTTGGCTAGTGTCTGCAATGCCATTTTGCATAGCTTACATCCATGCTGTTAGAAACCCAAAACTATGTAACTGTATTATTAGCCAAATTTGGCTATTCACCTCGCTTTCTCTTTCCATAATGTACATGTATTCTTAGCCAAAATTTGGCTAATGTCTGCAATGACATTTTGCATAGCTTACATCCATGCTGTTAGAAACCCAAATCTATGTAAGTATGATTAGCCAAATTTGGCTATTCACCTCTCTTTCTCTTTCAGTAATGTACATGTATGCTTAGCCAAGATTTGGCTAGTGTATGCAGTACCCTTTGGTATAACCTACAGGTATGATTCTAAGAAACCCATGCATGCCCAAATGTATCTTTTAGCCAAAGTTGGCTAGCCACTGTAATGTCCATTTTCATATCACACATGTATGGCTCATAGACAGTAAAGCAATTTTGTCTAATTCTTTGAATGGAGCCTAGAGTTCTGATACAAGTGTTTAACTTCACTATATATTTATTTGTACTCCTAACACATAACTTAAAGGGTGTATATTGTAAATTAAAATTAAACTGAAACACATAACATATATATGAAAAACACTGTGATGATATGAGAATTTTATTTGCACAATAAATAAGAGTTATTTTTGGCGAGGAAACACAATAATTACAACCAGGGAAATGTTAATATCTGACATGTTTTGTGAGTGTCAAGATTCTTATAGAATTTGCATAATATGTATACAAGCAAGATAAAATTCTTAGTGGTCTGATGGGTGATTCCACTGAATCTAACAAAAGTATGTTCATATAAAGAAAAATGTCAATGTATGCAATGATTCCTTGTTCATTAAACAATATTTAGTTTAACAAATAAGATCCCTCTTTAGTCAGTCTCTTTACTGTTAGTGGCATTGGTCTTGATAAAGGATTCACTAAGTCTACATACATAATATTCTTGATTTATGTTCTCAAGAGTCTAAATGATCTTGGTGACACATTATATTCTTATGTTCTCAAGAGTCTAAATGATCTTAGTGACACTTTATATTCTTTCATTTTGTATAGTTCGAGTGTTACCTCTGAGGTCACAACATCTGTAACCTAACCAGTTTAAATGATTGTCTCATCAGTGAGGTATACAACATAAGTTTTGACGGTATATTTTCTTCTGTCTGAGTGTTCTCTTCAAGATCCTCCTGTTGCTTGCTGGGTTCTCTGCATCTGAAAAATATAAGCCAATATGTACAAATCACATGTAGTATTAATGCAGTTTTGTTCTAAAGTAAAATTTAGCCAGTCCTTTGAATCATACCCTATGTTTTGGTGCTGATTGTTTTATAGCTACAAGAGAAGAAATCAATATTTACATTGATAGTTTTCAAATTGAGTTGGAGAACAAAATACATTAATAGCAGACCTTGACCATAAAAAATATGATTCTGATTGTAATAGCATCTATTTTGACAACATTTTTATTACTTCGTGTAAGTGGAGGTATATATTTAACCTAAGATTATTTCATTCATTCCAAACTGCTTGAAAGTATAGGAGCAGAAATGAAAGCATTAAATGAAAATTTAAAATATTGACCCATGGCTTTAAGCATTTGGCTTCATTGATGTTTCTCAAAGAGTTTTGAATTTGTAGAATGCAAATATCTAAGATTAAATGTATTGTGTTTAAAACATAACAAATCGTCCAAAGATTTGGGAACATGTTTGTTCAGTAGTTTGAAGGCCACAACCCTAAGCTTGCATTCATTTAGAGTTGGCAGTAACAGTGTATGATAGCTGCTTGTGAAAACATCATCCACAAATCTCGGAACACACTCTTGTATTTGTTCAAATTTAGCCGTGTTTATGTCACTGCGGAAGTGCTAGGCTAAGTGACCGAAATTGAAATTTGAGGGGATCAGTATACATAAGATTGTCAGTTTGTTGAGTCTAGTTAGCTCAAGATAGATGCCTTGAAGCTTTCCTACAGAGACTTGTTATATGTGTATCAAATTGTGGCAAACAGTCAATGTAAATTCCAAATAGTTGAAGACTTTCTTCACAATTTACGAATGCACTGTTTATGTTTCTTACAGGCTTCATACTAAATGTCATTTAACCCACAACTAATACTTGAAACGTTTCAGGGTTGGCTTTAATTCTGTTAGCAGTGAATCAATCTATCAGAATGTTCGAGTCTGCTTCAAATGTGTTATAAATCGGATGAGGAAAAAGACAAAGTGTATCTGCATAGTTATACAAAGAGTTACATCTAAAAAAAATACAAGATATCATTGATAAAAACATTAGAAAGGAATGGTCCATGTATCAACTCCCAAGCAAACCCCTTTTTTGAATTTTAGACCAACTACTCCAGACATCCTGCAACATAATTTGCTTCTTATGATTTTACAGATAGCTCAGTAAGAGCCCCATTGAGTCATTTGATATACCATAAGCTCTTAACGTGCAAATAAAAATATCATAAGGGATACTGTCAAAAGCTTTGGATAAATTCATCAGGAGTGCAGCTATATATTTGTTTTCATCAAGAGCTTTCCTCCAGTCTTGAAGCATACATAAAAGAGTGGTCTTGCATCCATGATCTTTAAAAAAAACCACCCACATGTTTGCTGAAAATGTTTTCAAAAAGTGATGCTAACTGGGTCCCAACTGGTATCTCAAACAATTTCGATATTATGGACAAAATGCTGACATGTTTATAATTACTTTTGTCAAGAAGATTGTTCTTTTTTGAAAATCGTAACTACTTTGAGCTTTGTTCAGACAATCAGGACAAACATTTGATTGATTCTCTCCTGTCGCTTCTTAAAATTTTAGCTCATTATTATGTTATACACTTTGTCATGGTTAACCTGCTTAAATTAAAAAATTGTATGCATGTTACTGTTGACCTTAGTAGCCTTGATACTCATGGGTTAGAGGGTCAAAAGGAACATCCTTACCAATTTATAATGTCATATTTATATAAAAAAGTATTGAAAATTTGACATATTTCTCAGTCGTTATTTAAAAATTTTATACCTTCAGTTAGAATTATCTTATCATAACCAGCCAAACATTTACTAGAAACACATGGCGTAATAGTTGATCAGAAGTTCCTGGATTTATGTCCCCTGCACATTACTCTAAATTTCTTTGCTTCCATTAGTTTTCCCATGCTTTTTTAATGATCTGCACTGAGTGTACTGAGTGTATATTCAAACAACATATGTTTAGTATATATTGCTTTCCTTAGTTCTCTGCTTATAAAATGTAATGCTTTTTATGCTGGTATGTATGTTTTCCTATAACAGTGAACAGACGTTTTTTAAGAAACATTGTCAGAGTTGACAGATTCTGAGTGAATACTGGAATACAGACCAGTAAATAGAGCATTTTGTAAATCATTTACGTAGTCAATCACACCAAACTTTGAAACTTCTATATGATGATATTGTACTGGCAGCAGAAGGCGCAGTGTCTCTTAAATGAGTAAAGTCCAAATTATGAAAATCACTGATAGCAGTAGTCACAATTATGGTATATA
>JAECUM010080200.1:0-13094 GCA_016617855.1 Megalonaias nervosa | reverse complement strand
CAAATACTATCAGTTTTTTGTTGTTGGCTATGGCAAATAGGTTTTATTGTAACTTTAATAAAGTTTTTGTTATTATGTGTGTATGTACTACTTGGTCTTATCCCCACCCACACATATATTCAAACTTCACCCCCCACCCCAATGTGTACATACAAAATGTACAGTCCTCAACAAAACAAAGTTTAATCCAAAGCCAACATAAGATTCACGTTGAAACTAACACATGTGAACTCAAAAATGACCACTAGTGCATTCATCGTGAAAATTATTCAAGTGAATAAAAAATAGGCATGGGGTGTAATGCAGCAATTGTATTATATGCTATGTATATTTTGGAGATGATAAACATGCCTGAATATGGTGTACTGTCCAAATGTTTAGCAACCTGACATGCACATAACAAAATCTAAACATAAAGTCAACAATGTTTAATTCAACTTGCAACTAGGGTACCATTGTGCTTACATTGTTTGGAGAAAATGAGATGACTGGATACTAAGCAGAAAGTTGTAATAATCATCTACTTGTATACAAGCCACAACTGACCACATTGTTAATAAATATTTTGAATGGTTATGACTACACCCAATGAAAATAAGAACTGTTACCTATTAAGAATCTGAAATATCAATAAAAAACTCATAACACATTTTGACTTAGATTACCAAAAGTTACATTTTAATTAGGTATGGACAATATCATTTCTATGCAGAAATAACTGGAAGATTGGGTGAATAATGATCTATTACTAACCAGCTCATTGGGTTCAAGATAATTTCTCATTTTTGTGCTGTAACTTTAACTTCCTTTCCATATATTGCCATTTATTACAATAGTTCCAAGATTTCTTTTAAACTGTCACAGTAATTAAATAAAATGCAACTGAATCCATGAAACTAGTTCAAATAAAGTGTCACATAAGATACTTCATACAAACATACAACAGCAATGCCAATGGTATTATGCTCAGCACTTCTTCCATTCCAACTTTAAAGTGCTGTCAATCAGATTTTTCCTCTGATAATTGTTAAATAGTCCAATTTTGTCAAGATGTATTCCAAAACATTGGAATTATCTGTTGGAACTGGACTTGGATTGATTACATGTTGGAGTTAAAATATCCAACGGACTCTCCATTACACACAAGCATTGGTTTCTGCTCTTCAATCAGTTAACTAACGTGAAATCTGCCCCTCGCTGATTCTGTGCGTTTCAGTCATCTTGAGTTAATTGGATGAAGACTAGTCCTACATGTAAGACCTTGATGCTGATATTTATGTTTTGGGCGTCTAAAACATAAATAACATGTGATATGTCTTAAATTGTAGGACTAGATGAAGACAAGTAGGCCTACGTGTTACAATGGCTTTTGACCGACAGAAACGAGTCTATGACAACAACATTCATAGTGATTGAATAAACGGGATTTCACTAGTCTTTTAACACTTTTTGATTAGCTTGCTGAAAAAATAACAGAACTTACCTCTAAGGCTGTGTTACATGTCTCAGCTCATACAAAGTAACAAAGAAAAGAGTGAAGCCAACAAGCTTTGTAAATTTAACAAAATAATTTATTTCCCTAGAAAACAAGATAAAAATATGAAAAAAGGACTTACGGTATATGAATCAACTCCAAAAATTAATCCAATAATTAAGAATATAAGTCGTATCACTAAAAAGTTCTAATTGAATCAAAGTTTGAATCCCAATGAAGTTCCAATATGGAAGGTGATGACGTCTTCAATAATCTGCTTTGTGTTGATGTGTCAACAGTTCCTCGTTGAATCACACTTTATAATGTTCCAGTTTAGAATTCCTGAATAAATTTCAATAAATGTCTTTGTCCAAAAATTGTTACGAGCACCAAAACTTTCCAGGGAATATAATTTATTAAATCAGAAAAATGGAATAATTTTGAATCAGACTGGCATCAACATTAAAAACACCTTGAGCTCTGAAGGTGTTTATTACGACTGACTGTTTCGCTATGAAACTTCAGTTTTAGCCCCAGCTCAAAATGCAATTCAGACCCATGTGACAGAGTCACGTTATCACCAAGTTCAAGTGTTGCAAAAAAAACTACAAGTCAGTTATCACGTGCTCTAGTATAGACTTAGCTAAAATCAATGATTCCCACACTGGAAATGATTTTTAAAAAACTTGTTTACAACAGAGCTAACACGTGGGCCATGCATGACCTTGATAAAGACCAGTGATTTTCACTCTGTGTTTACCAATTCTGAATCAGGGTCAGGAACTAGGTCAGCTAAATATACAATGTAGCAATCTACTGCGTTTTAATCAGGCTAAAAAGAACTGAACTGAATTTTCTGGAAAAATGTCAAATCCAGTGAATAAAGTTATCATTCAGTAACATGTAATGAATAAAAATAATACAGAAAGAATATAAAACTAACACACAAGTAATTGAATTACATATACATAACAGCTGTCAATTATTTCTCTAGGCTTTGCTTTCTCAACCAAATACTGACTTCTTCCCCAGTCGAAAACATGTTTCACCACCATAACTGTCACAATACGGTTACATTCGGTTCTTTTCGCAGCGCGCATCGGATCTGACTGATGCAAATCAAGTCTCACGAGACTAAAATTAATGTGGCCGTAGAATTTATACTTTAATTTTATAAGTAGATTTATTTAAAAAATAAAGACATAGATTTTCACTTTGTTTGTGATTAGTAAAACTACAGATGCAGGTCACATGGTAGGCTTTCCCCGACCTATTTATAGCTGACCAATGACAATGTTTTATAGTCTGTTGTCTGTTCAAAGGAAATAGGCCTACTCTTGAAGGGAACAAATACGGCGTGCATAACATAAAATGTGAATTTAATGACTGGATATCTAAAGTGGAAGTTTTTGGTTACGTTTAGCTCGCACTTTTAGACAGACCTACTGAACCAGTTATTTCAACCACCTATAGAAGCGATTTTATTGAATAAACAACCTGGGACAGAAGCAATTTTGAATCCAAACCACCCTGGCATATATGTTTTTAAAAGCACCGTCCCCGGGTCCCATGTATATTTTAATGGAACAGCCCTAAATGAAAATGGCATTACTCGTAAATCCAGTATGCCTGCCTTGACAGGATTCTTATTACTACTCTTGAATAGATGATTTTGAAAATGTGGATTTTATGGAAAGTCTTCTTATGATGTTTCCTTAGTTTTTTCAAAATGGACTTTTTAATAAAATCACTTCTTTTGATCTGTAGTTGATCCCTAATGAATATGGTGTAAATCTGATACCTAATATGACAATTGTGGGAGCCATTTTGAATATTTTGTTATTCCTATTCCTGCTGGACATAAGGTCATATTGATATGTGGTTTTCAACAGAAGACTTCTTATGTTGGACCCAAATGAAAAGGCGAATATCTGTTTTCTAATAGAACTGCTCCAAGGGCTATTTTGACAATCTTTTTATTGCTGATCCTCCTGAAAGGATGATCTTATTAACATTGAGTTGTCACTATAATATTTCTTGCGATGTCTAGCTGGTGATAAATGCTGCCTGCAAATCGAATATGGCTGCTGCAGTGGCCATCTTGAGAATCTTTTTTATTGCTACTCCTCCTGAATGTATTGTTGTGTCAAAAGGGGTTTTACTAAATGACATTTCTGATATTCAGTTGGTCCTAAATGCTCAGACATACAACAGGGCTGGCAAATTTGCCATCTTTAAAATCCTTAATAATGGTAAAATCAGCATACAGTTTTCACTGAAAGACACCATCTGATGTCTGGTTGGTTGTGAACGGAAATGGTGCCAACCTGAATCGAATATGGCATCCACAGAGGCCATGTGAAAAATCTTATCACAACTTCTCCTAGGCTGCTGATCTTATCCATATTTTGCTTTCACCAGTAGACTACTTATGATGTCTAGTCATTTCTAAATGGAAATGGTGCAAATCTGATGCCAAACATGGCCATCATGGCAGCTATCTTGAAAATCTTATAGTTACTTCTCCAAAACAGAAAGTCATATTACCATATTACTTCCAGTAGTGTCTTAAAAATTTAATGATCCACCAAATCCACCATGGTGGACATGTTGAAAATCTTGTTTTTGCTTCTCCGCTTAAATACAAAGTCATTTTGACAATAGGGTTTTTCATCAGAAGAGCTTATATGGTGTCTACTGGGTCAAAAATGAAAACAACTCAGCCACTTTTGTAATAGTGTGGATATACAATAAATTCTAAAATTGAAACAAACTGTACTCATAAAATTGGCTTAAGTATTAATAATTCAAACAGACTACACCATAAATCCTTCTTAACTGGGTCATAGTATTCATTATTTGTGCTCATTATGTTTAGCTTCTGAATGAAAGTCCCTGACATTTCCCAACATTGCACAAAACAAATGATGATGGTGCTTACAGAGTGCTTGCCCATTACTGTAGCTGGTTACAAAGCATAAAATTACGTAAAATGAAGAAAAGGGCCATTTATATGAGAATTGTTTTTTCTTAAAAGGATTGTGATACAGTGGTCCCATTCTTATATGACCACCGCTTCTGCACCAGGAAAGTGGCTGCATAAACCAGGTGTCATTTCCAGAGAGGGACTATATTTGTGAGAAGTATGTGTGTATGTATATGTATGTGTATGTAGTAAGAAATCTACGTATAATTTCAAAGCATTTAATATCTTCATTTAAAAGTAGCATTCATTATTAAAAGGTTCTTCTTGTCTTAAGAAAAGACTTTTTTCAAGTTAACATATATTAAGAGTTCTTATTTTTAAGTGTGAAATGTGAGCAGGCTTTACTTGGCATGCGCATTGCAAAACCATTCAGAAACATTTAAATCTTGGTATATACATTGCAAGGCATTCAAAATAATTCTCTTTCCATTTACTCCATTTTCCCACTGCTGCAGAATATTCTTCTTATCTGTTTTGATGTTTATTTGAGCTTTCCCAACATAACATTTTTGTCAAGAACTCTTCCTATTGTTGTCAAGTCAAATAACTTTTACTTTTTCTTCTAAAGTATTAATTCTCTATTTATGTGATGACATGTTAAGGTTTTGCAACAATTTATTCCTATGTTGCTGATTGTACAGTACAGCAATTTTTAATTATGCAGAAGAAACTTTGTAGAGTAGATGAAATGCCTTGTTTATGAAGGAAGTGATGCATGTTCTGTCACTTGATTTTCAGTTTTTGTCTGGTACCCTGTTTTGTTCAAAGGTTAATTTCTCTCTGAGTGTTAATCCATAGAATCTATATTTAGCCTATGCTGACCAGATTATGATCTTGACAATTACATCTGGATGTAATCATCAAATAAAAAAAAAACAAAAAAACTACTGTCTGAAACCCAAAACTCTTATCACAATATTGTTGACCCCATTTCCTGTAAACTTCAGCATTAATGATATAATATTAACCTTAGTGTTACATTTACTTCAGCCAACACTTCTTTCGGTAACAAAATCCTGACATTGGGAAACAGACATTGGTAAAGATTATCGAATTACTTACCTTGCTATATGAATTAAATATTGGTTCTGGTCACATATTAAAATAAAATGTTGCCACTTGTGAGGGGTAAACTTTACATTTTTTGCACAAATATGCTGGCCACTGGTTGTGTTAGAGGGGGGCCTTTCTTGTTGGGTACTTGTGAACACAAACTTGTTGGTTCCAACAGATTCTGGCCATAAAAATGGGTGGCTACTGGTCAGGGAGGGGGAGATATGAGGGGGACCATTGTAAATAGCTTCATCATAGTTAAACTTGCCTTAATGATTATGTTTATTGTTCAGTCACCTGTTAAAATAGCTACATTTTCAATGTTCTTTAACAACCTATTGGAGAAACCTCTGTTAAGAAACCACTTGTCTTCTGAGATCACCATGTTTCAGTTCCCAGAGGTGTTTGATTAAGAAAGGTTTTACAGTACGATTAAAATTAAATAAAATTTCTGCATCAGTTTCTCAAGTGCTTGGTGTTATTTTGATGACTTACAACATCATCTAGTCTACAACCCTGGGAATCTTCAAGCAACTAAAAATGAAATCCAAAAAAGGTGGGACATGTTACTATTTCTGTAGTACTAATAATTTGTGTTAGTCCTACATGTGAACCTCCTGCACAGGAGGGTTTTTCTCCTGAGCCTAGAGGTGTCTCCCATACCTCCCATCATTCACTGAAATCTCCTGCGTATGCAATATTATACTTGAAAAATTAAATCTAAAATTTTTGCACAATCATATTGTTTCCAGTGTAGTATATGTATGGTAATGATACCTGTGATTACATAATTGTGAAATGGCTTTAGTTGTTAATTTTACCTTTTGACCATGTTGGTCAACTAGCTTAATTGTTTGAAATTTCTCCAGGTGGATTATACTGTGTGAGCATAAGTAATTCTGAAAGGAATCAAAAGTGTTTAAAGAGTTAAATCAGCAGAAAACAATAAACTCTACTTTGATTCTCTACACAAGATACATTCTGCTTTGGTGCTTAAAGTTTTTGACATGGATTAGAGTCTATACTATGTATGATCAGAAGTAATTTGGTTTGGTCATCATTATCTACCAATGCCAAAACACCAAATCCAAGCAATCAAAATATCACACAAAATTCAATGATGGATGGAAACGAGAATTTCGTGGTTTCAATCAAGTTCAGCAGCTCTTTCAGTAAAGCTGATTTTAAAATCTGTTATGGTGGCAAGAATGACATCATGCATCATGCAGAAACTTCACCACACAAAATCAAGTTGACCATGACAACAAATATGCCATCATTGAAATCCTGTTTGCGAAATCCACATCAAATGTGGATAAATGTACATATGCTGAGACAGTGTTTGCCATTGTTTCAGCTGAACATTATATCATGTTTCTGGCAGCAGATTATTTTTCACATCTAGCAATAATAATGTTCCTGGGCTCAGAAATTGCACAAAACATCTCATGCAGACAAAAACTACTCATATAGTGACTATTTTATTGTTCATAAGAAATGATACTCTTAATTGTGTGATAATAATAATAGTTATAATAATAATATGGACAGTTCATCATATAAACTTGCTGTCGTAGCAACCACCTGAAGAACACAACCAGCAAACCATGACTTCTAGGTAAAATGTGCATTCGACATTGTTATGAATGACCACATTGCAAAAACTGAGGTAAACATCACTGACCTTAATTTACTTCTTTTTAAATTGAATGTAAATGATGCTAACTAAAGCACATGTCACTAACTGCCATTGTAATCTTTAATGCCTGGGATGGATAAGGTCTTTGTCTTCATCTGTAATACTAGCAAGTGATTTCGTTTTCTGGACCATTATTAAATAATGGTTACAGTGATGATACTGATGACAAGAAAGGTGTCTGCAAATTAGGCTTAACATTACGAAGGGTCTGATGGTATAATGTACAAGTTTGTGCTTCCTGTGAAGAATCTTAATGACATTAAAACATTAGACCCAGATAATACCAATTTTTAGCAGAGTGGCAGTCAGCAATCTGAATCTAACCACAGGTAGTAAACAATTTAAACTTCTTTATGGACTCGGTAGTAACAGTACATCATCTCCTAAGTGTTAAGAACAACAATGATGAGGACTGCCACCTGAGTATAATCCAGGCAATGATGTCATAAGAAAGGATAAAAATGTTTGTGGTTAATATAAGTGTATGAAAAGCAACAAGTTACTGTGAAAGGACTGATTTGATGAGATGATGTTCATATTTTAATATCAATAAAAATGTAAGTTTGTTCACTAGTTGTAATATTTGCCCTTTTGCATGCTAAAGTTAGGTCTGATGAAAAGCGTTCGCTGGAGGTCAAAATTCCAGACCAAATTTTGAGAATCTCCAGCTCTTTCTTGACCTGACTGCCATTACTGTCACATGTATAGTTAGTGATTAATATTTCTATTAAGTGTCTAGTGCAATACAAACTCGTAACCCAGGGGACAAATGCATTTTATCAGTGTGAACAAAAGAAAATTACCTAGCTTTGCTTTCTTGACAGACCCGAGTAACAGTGAACATCATCAAGGTGGATATTATTCAAAAAACAAAGAAGATAGTGATGGAGACTATGAGAGTGCTGTCAAAAGAGGTCAAGGTTCTAAAGTTCCAAGAAAAGAGAAGGTTGAATCTTGTGCAGGAAAGCTAAAGCAGAAATTAAAGCAGCACCCAGAAAAAGATAGACCTCGTAAAAGAAAAGATAACTCAGCTCCTCTAGCAAAGAGACTCCCCATTAATGTGGGTAAGCAGAGTTTGTCATTACTTATGTAACACTGCTTTAAGGCGTGGACATTTTATAGAATCTGTTATTTCTGTTCATCCAAGAATCTATCCATCACATGATCCAGGCTGAAAATCTTATTTCACATATGGAAACTGAACCTGTAGTGTGAGTGCGTCTTGTGATGGAGGTGTGTCATGACCTTAAGTATGCTACAGTGACCTATTAATTTGGTTTATTCAGCAGAGCTTAAACAAAATAAACCAGGACACTTGATTTTGATTTAATAATTGTATTTCATCTGCTTATAAAGCCAGCTGATACTATGGTTTGACCTTATGTCTGTCATTCATCCATCAACAGTTGATATTTTCAACTTATAATAAAACATTGGATCAATTTTAATCAAACTTTACAGAGACCATACTAGCATAAAAGCTTTTAACATTTTATACAAATTATACCTGTCTGCCATCAGATTTGGCCACCATTGCTAAAAATATAAAAAACCTTTCAACAGCTCTTTCACAAAAACAGCTCCTGGCACAGAGGCCTTTCAAGTTTGTATGAAGGATGCATATCTACTATGAGGTATGGCAGCCATTACAAAAAATAGAAAAACATTGAAATGACTTATTCAGAACCTCCAATATTTGACAGAAATCAAGTTTGTACAAAATGACATCAATCAGCTATATTAAATATGGCCATCACTACTAAAGATAGAAACTTCTTAAAATCCACTGAAATAATGTCACCGAATTTGATAGAAAGCATTACTGCATGAAGGCCTTTATCCTTTTCTTTATACTTTTTTTTTTTTACAAATGATGCCTTTTATCCATTAAGTATGGTTACCATTACTAAATATTTTAAAGATTTTAATGTATCTTCCCTACTTTATCCAAAGTGGTGCTACTATCCCCACTTGTTATCCATTTTATATTGAAAATCAGTTAGACACTGCATGCAAGGCCACAGCAAAACAAATTCAGTTATGGTCTCTGCAATGTGGAGCTACGTGTTTAAGACAGTAGATGCAGTTTGGACAAAAAAACAAAAACCACGGTAGTGCATAAGAGCATACTTTTGTTCAGATTTGCACAGGATATTGAGTAAAAGTTTTTATTTTTTCAGTAATAGACATATAAATATCCATATTTTGCCTTATTGTTTTCCTTTTAAATGTCTTTTTATCCCTACATTGTCACAAGGGGTTACTTAAGAGACTGATAGATTATATCATCAAACTCTCAGATGAGTTCAATAATGAGTACATAATAGCATATTGATGAGGTGATCATGCATCTGATTGACTGAACTTGTTGCCATTCTGCAGGCTACATTTCTCATCAAATTTTTTATGAAACTTGAAAAAAAACAATATATATATATATATATATATATATATATATATATATATATATACAATCATCATCAAGATCTTGAACCGTCTGAGGAGGTGATCCAGCATGTGATTGGTTAAGTTTATATCCACTCTGGAATTCATAATTCTGATCTGATTTTGATCAAATCTGAAATATGGGCATATATCATCAGTATCTAGGAGAGTTTCAGAAATCCATGCATATTAATGATGTGATTTTGCATCTGATTGACTAGCCTAGTTACCTCTCTTTAAACCACATTTTTTATCTGTTGGGATAATTGTCAACAAGATCTGGTTGAATTTGATCATGGGCATGAGGCTACATATTAAGAGTGCCTTTATCTTTAGAAAGAATTGTTAAAATTGGTACAGTGAAGATTATTCCTGACGGAGATAATTTACATGTACTTACAATACATCATATCTTAGACTGCTTTGTGAAATAGTCATCTGTTATGTTGTGCAAGACTGATGAGCAGTATCAGGCCCACATGAATCTCATGTTTTATGGCCATTTTATTTAGCTAAGAAGGTGACAATTCCACCTGACAGTGTATTCCTGTTGAGTGAGCACTTTTACGTGAACAGTTTGGGAACTTTTCTGATGATGTGCTACTATACTTTTATCTTTACATTTTTTATATACATTCTGCTAAGTTTTAATATCTTTAAAATTATTAGTTTTGTCTTATTTTCCTTTATGTCTACATTAATATAGCAAGATTTATCTCATTAATTTGTATCATTTGTAAATTGTTTTGCTTTACTTTTAATTTATGCCATATAGTTATTATTATCCCGAGGTGCATCATCTATTTTCTATAGCTTTTCATCTTTTTCTTCATATGGAATTTATCCCTTAGATGCCAAACCTCATTAATCTCAGGGGTAATCTGCCTGGGGGTAGTTTGACATCTAACCCTTTTTGTTCTAATTGGGGCATTTTTGTCTGAAACTGTTACTGTTATCAGAGAAATTCACTATTATCAATTAGAGATCCTACTTTTTACAAAAGCCTACTGTTATTATGTGACATACAAATATACATTAACACAGAAGTGAAAGCAACAAGAGATGAGCAAAACTTCTTATATATTGAACTAATGTTATTATATGGACAAAAAGAAGATAAGCAACATAAATATTAATAAATAATGTAACAGTTAAGTTTTAGCTTTAATATCACACCATAGTTTTAGTAAATTTGTGACTTTAATTTCACAGGTCAGTTACATGTACCTGCATCAGCTTCACATGATCTACTTCATAACAGTCTTTTTTTGGATGTAGTACCTGTATGTCTGTAAACGTTTTTATTTTTGAATATAGTACCTGTATATTTTAATATTTTTATGTCTAGAGCATAACTTGCAAACCATTTGGGGTATTTCAACCAAACTTGGTATACATGTTCGGCAAGTCTACAGGTACCTTAAGATACTTAGAATGTTCAACATGTTTTTCTATTATCATGGAAACAGTTTAGGATATATATATATATATATATATATATATATATATATATATATATATATATATATATGTATACAGTGTGACCCCGCTATAGCATGCTCCATTCTAACACGAATTCGGATATAACACGGTTGTGGTGTGGCTCCCGAAATTTCATATACATGTATTTTTCTCGTACAGGAAAACAAAAATTCTTTCTTAAAAGTACGAAAAAAAGTTAAAAAGTTTATCATTTTAGGGAAGAGATCATGTATGAATAATACAAGATGATCGTGGCGTGGCTCCTGAAATTTTATATGCATTTTTCTCATACAGGAAAAAATAATTTTCTTCTTAAAAGTACGAAAAATAACGTGTAAAAAGTTTATTCAGGAATCGCGCAGGGCTTCGCCAGTTTCGCAAATTGCGAATTTTTTTCCTTATTGGCAGCAAAATATGCCATCTGGCGATTATTTTTATTGGCGGCATTGTTGGCTGTTTAAACTTGTATATACAACCATTGGTTTGGAGTGGAGAAATTCATAGGTCCCATGAAAGGAAGCCACAAAGTTGATATAAAATGAACTGAAATTTATATATTGTTACATAACAAATTCTTTGTCCATATTGACAAACCATCTTAACAGTGCATTGTTATATCATAATCCCGCTTATGTTGACATCTAGCATGAGTACTGTATGTTTTGAGATATCCGCTTTTTTCAAATTTACATTTCTGGTAGCGGAGATCAACTAGACGAGGCATTATCTCATAATCTATTTTTTGTCGGATTTTTGGCTGCTCGCTAGTAATTAATATATTTACATAGACTGTCATTTGTATGTGGATGGTAAGAAAAATTCCTCTTCTTTTCACTCAGAATTAAATCCTTCAGAACATTCACATTTTCTGTAGTAATCCCTGTCATCAGACCAGAACACCTGCGTCTCTATCGTCGATTGACCCTTTCTTTAAATTTCTGATGGCAGCATCACTCCACTACCACAAATGTAGAACAAAACAAAAAAACAAAAAACAACAAAAACAAGCTGTCACTTGTCTATTAAATAGACAGTGAGGAACAGTAACCACAATTGACCATACGACGGCCATTTCATTTTTTTTTTAAAAATGTAACCAGATAAAATAGTAGCCAAAATTTCAAAGAAAACATTACCTTTGAAACACCGATTGTTATGAAAACGTACTAAGCAAATGGGAAAAAAAATCAGTTTCAATCAATAATACAATTTTTTTATGTTGCCGCTACAATAAGAAACGCGCATTTGTTTGGTTCTCCAAAGCTGTCCTTTAGCAGTGACTTCAATAATGCATGCACCCTTCATCAAAGAAAGCCGACTACAAATCTTCAATAAAAACAAAGAACCTTTCTTCAAAGGAAGTCAGTATCGAACTTAAATAAAAGCAATGGAATCTGATGGATTGTTTCATTTTCCAACATGACTGGAACATTTGTACTGTGCCGTGAAAGTTTCCTTTTTACAGGTAAAATGTTTATGCTTATGAACTCACCGACGGCGCTTAAAACGCAAACTTTTACCGACTTCGGACGTACTGAAAAGTAAATGTGCTTGATCATTCCTTACGTGATTTGTGTTATTTTTTTCCACAGAATTCAGATCTATATGACCTGTGACAAACTTATTGAATATTTTAAATCTCTGTGTGTGCATATTTTCGATGGAATTACTTGTATTGTGGATTCAATATATGTGACGTGATTCGCGGGTGAGTACACGGTGTTAATACTTTATTCATTGCTATACATTAGACATGTATATATAAACAGTATACACGTATATGTACCAGTGCGTGGTTCTCTGAATAAAGTAAAATATTATATATGCCTTCTCTGTCTTCAATACAGGTGTATTTCTCATTTAATATGCATCGATTTAAGATGATAACTGTGCCAATGAAGCACTTATTTTTGCGCCCGCATTTATTACCTAACCCCCCCCCCCTGCACATTTTT
>JAECUM010080192.1:0-12094 GCA_016617855.1 Megalonaias nervosa | reverse complement strand
TATATATATATATATATATATATATTACTTTGTTATTATTATTATTATTATTATTATTATTATTATTATTATTACAGCCCAGCATCAAATAACCTTTACTGTAAGAAAGTGTCACAAATACTCTTTGCATAGATAGCTTCAAAGGTATATATTTTTACACTTTTTTCGTAGCCCTATCTATGAATTGTTGCCATGAGAATTCCAACCTAACTGTCACGTGACACTTAATGCAGCTTGTTTTGAAATGTGAAACATTGCTGCAACGTGGCATCTAATGTAGCAGGCATGGAAATGTCAACACTTGCTGCTTCGGGACACTTAATACAACCTGTGTTGACATGATAAACATTAATAATATGGAGAACCAAGATCCTGGGCCAAGTAATCTATCTTTTCCAGTTTAAACCGGTTAACCGATTTTCATTTCTCTAATCAGACTACCCTAGGCTAACTCTAGGCTAACCCATTTATTATCCTCCTGTAAATCCCTAAGCCACCGATCCTCGAAAGGTTAAAAGAGCAAACTACAAGACTACCTGCGCCACCGAAGGTCAGATATAGTTGTTATGAAGAAAATTATCTTTGGCACTGGTGTTCAATGTTTGTTTATGGAAACAAACCTTGGCCACTAGACATCGAATTTTGCATGAAAACAAAATCTAGATCATTCTAGATTAGGACACTCTTTTTCTAGCATGTGTGTTTAATGTGTATGTATATCATTAAGTTAAATATTTTAAAGTTTAAATTGTGTTATCGTTTTCCCTCTTTTTAATTTTATTATGTTTAATTTGTGCCCACAACAGATTCATATTTGTACATGCAATTTAATCTTTAGGGTAGTAATATAGACTGCTCACATTATGCGTATTGTTTGTGTAAATAGGCGTTTGCTTATTTGCTATAATCATTTTTAGAACTCATTTTGGTATCTGTTTTACAAATTGTTTCTGCAAAAGCCAGTCGGTCCACTTTGATCTGTCAGTTCTAATTGACATCAAACCTAACTATTCGAGTGCACCTGACTTTGTATATATATGTATAACTAAACGTCCGGTAGCTATTACAAATATTGATATGTTGTGGGAACATATTCAACTGGATAAGAAATATAAAGAGGAAAGATATATGACATATTCTGAACTCAAAGGGATAGTTTATATAGCATTGTACCTGCACATTATACAAACTGACCCCACAAAAAGATTTGTATGCAGAAGGGTTGATGTTAATCGTATGACCAGTATCAGATATTTCATTTAGAACCGTATAAAAAGCTTATAATGTTTACTTATATGTTTTGACAGTTATATGGTATTTTCATAAAGAACTAAATCATAAAAAGATAGTAATTTAAAAAGCATGACTCACTGAAGCTTGGTAACAGATATAACCTGTGAAAGCTGCACATTAAGATTATCAGTTCTGCATTCAACGTGGGTTACTATGTTATTCTAAAATTTAATGGACCTTTGAACTAATACATTCCCTTATGTACAATGAATCTACGCAATTATAACAGCTAATATAATATCAGATGCACCTTAGCTATCCATAAAATTAACTTGACTTGAAATATAAGCAAACATTTAGAGCCTTCCAGAATTAAATTTTCCATCAGTTAATATTTTTTTGTATATAGAAAGTGCTAACTGTGACCAAGGACTATATAATCTTGTTTATCTAGCAACATATTCATTCGTGTTGTAAGATCTGAGCAGAGTCAGCTTTATTATTGTTAGGTCCAGTATTTAATTTGGGATGGAATTTATTTATTCAAATTATTTAATCAAAGTTATCCTTCTCTGGAAACACAAAGTGCCAAAAAAATACCATTCCACGAACTAGAGATTTGGTGTAAGAAAACCAGACATCTTTGCTTTAGTAGATGAGCGTGAACACAATCGTCGTCATCGTCTAGCACCTTCTATCGCTACTGAGGCGGATGAGTATGTTCGTGCAAAAATATAACAATTAAAAGTACCAGAATTCAAACTTCACAAACGTAGTAGCGAGTTGCAACATGACGTGGTAATTATCCCACCCACATATACACCAAGCAATTATTGACAAATATGATTCCTGGAATCTTAGGGGTGTTAGAAAACTTTGGCTAAGCAGGATTTAAAGCAGACATTGTCCTTAGTGCTCATCTGGTTATACCGCGTAGTCATGATTTTAAGCTACTGTCTCGTGTATTCGCAGTAGTGCTCGCGTAATCCTGAAAAAAAAAAAAAAGCATTGCTTTCAATGATGAATATGGCAGAGGCATTGAAAATATTCTCGAAGTGCTGGAGAAATAAACCACTGCAGGATCGGGGACCGGGATGGACTCTGAACGATGTACGTAAGTCAAGGTCCATCAGCCGTTTCTTTGACTAAGCTAAGTATCGCTATTTATCACTTAGGTAAAAGGCTTTTATCCGCTGGCATTATCTCCCCATGAACAGCACAGACGAACCCAATTTGACATGTTGTTGCTGAGTGAAATGAAAGAATCAAAATCGATATATCAGTACGTATGGATAAATAATTTTGCCCGACAGCTTAACCGACATAGCAAGTGCAAGGGTAGAAAATATCTATGCAGACGTTGCATACATGCATTTACTGCTGAAGAACTGCTCACCAGTCATGACTTTTACTGCAGTGGTATTAGCTAAATACCTCAGTGCACAATTATGCCAGAGACTGGTAAAACAACAGTTCTGTTCACCATCACCCATAATTATGATTGATAGTTCCTTAGTTTTAGGCGGCTACTCATTGCTGGATTTGTAAAAAAGCTTTCACTGAAAAAGAGCAATGTTCTTCCAACGATAAAGAGCAAAGTTAAGGTTCTAACTTTTATAATCACTGTCACACCACTAATGAGTACAGAGATGCTGCACACAACGCATTAATTTGCAGTGGTGTATTAACTCCAACAAAACCAAAGTCTCTCTGGTACTTCATAACCTGCGTGGGTATGATGGCCACTTAATGCAAGCACAAGCCACGGCATCAAAATCACACATAAGCGCGATCCCGAACAACATGGAAAAATGCACGACGTTTCTGCTGGGACAATTGCAGTTTATCGATTCGATACAGTTTATGAATTTGTCCTTGGACAAGTTAACGAAGAATCTGACAGTGGAAATCTTCAAAAACATTTGTTGATACAACCAATACAGATCTGCTGACGAGAAAAGGTGTGCATCCATTCGAGTACATGAACGACTGGAATAAATTTGTTGAAACTCACTTGCCACCGATTGAAGCGTTTCATTCATGATTGTCGGGAAGATGTATTTCAGAAAATGATCACGAATATGCAAACAAACTTTGGTCAGCATTTGAATACAAAATCCTTGCTACCACGATCTGTATATGCGCACTGATGTACTGTTGCTTGATGATGTGATTGAGAAATTTCGTGATATTGATATGCACGTGGTAAAGTAGCTAAGCCTAGTTTTCTCTTTATCCACTGCATTGACATAATTTCTTGTCAGGCACCACAGCTCTGCAAGTTTTTTTGCAGTATCCCGGACTCTATGGTTTTCTTTTGGAAAATACTTTCTCTGCTTCTTTTCTTCCTATCACAAACCGATATTGTTCAATAATGTAGATAATGGCGGCCATGACTGCTCTCTTTCTATCAACATTAAATGCCAATATTACTTCCAATAGTTGGCCTGCGTCCTCATCAAACTGTCTCCATGCTGTATTGTTTGGAGTCAGAGGCAATTTTACTATAAGATTCCGTTGACTAACACTCTCTGTTATCGTTGCAGACCTTTTTCTGAGTATCCAGCTCTAGTCTCTCTTTCAAATCCGCCGAAGCATTCATATTCTTCCCCTTATTGATGAACTCATTGTCATCCTCTAGAACTGGTGCTGTTGGACACCATGGTAAGTATCATGGTCCATCTCCTCGTCAGTATCACCAAGATGCCCTGTGCGTTGCACTAGATTCAGGATGGGAGGACAGTCCATCTTGATACAGTGAAGTTTACTCCCCTCTCGTTTTTACATGTTTTGCCACAGCTGCAGACTCTTGAAGTATCCGTTTTCTGGCTCATTGTCCTTTGATCAAAAGTGTTCCTTTCTTTGTCTGGCTGTTTTATCGATAATCCTCCGCAGAGCTCGCACGACCTTGGGGCTAGCTCACCTATCCATAGCGAAGCTGTAGGTTTTTCCTTCACAAGAGTTGTACTATCTAAAGGAAGACACTTTTCCACCTAAAAACTACATATGGTCATCAAAGTAAATGATCCTAAATCTGAATTTTAATGCACACATAACATTGATGCAACAACATTTCTTTGAGAACACCGGGGCCTCTATGAAATAAATTCATTTTGCTTTTAAATGTGTTGATATGGGCCTTTTTCACTTATATATCGAAGGAAAATTGTGGGTATGAGGATCTAGTCTGTTTATTTTCCCGCACATTTGTAACCTGCAAGTTCCTTGTTCCTTATCCAGTGACAAATGCCTGTTTGGATTATTCACTATTGGAGTTCAGTGTACGCATTATAATTGGCTTCTTTGGACTTTCTAATTTTGGTGCTACATTATGAGTTATTTGCTATCCCAGAGTTAGGATTACATCATTGAAAGTATGGCCTGGAGAAGAGAAATGTTCTGTCACTGGGCTCCTTTCTACTTTATTAGGATGCCTCTATGATCTGTAAAATTTCATGCTAATATTTAATTTCTGCGTTTCTCCAACATCGTGTGAGCTGCATACATTGCACGTAATGAGGTGATGATGTAGATTACATTTTCTGTGTTGCATGCTACAGTATGGTTGTGAATATTAAGCTTTTCAGTTGTGACTATGCTGGAAAATGTGTTTGTTTCCTTCATGCGTTCGCACGTCTTGCATTGTTCGTTTCTACAAGGCTTCCATTTCCCATCTATTATTTGATTAAATAGTGGCTTTAAATTTGCCCTGACTACCATGTCTCTGAAATTGTGAGGTCTGCGAAATGCTTCTACTTGTTTGCGTGGAAAGATCAATTTTTTAAGCGGTTTACACAATTCAGTGATTGACTGATGTTTGTGCATTTGTGTGTGGAACGTGAAGATGAAGGTTGTTCGTTCCACGTTTTCTTTTCTCTTGTATTTCTCTTGTATTTTAAGCGGTCAGTACGGTTTGTACGTTTGGTTTTATGTATTGCTTTCACTATTATATCTTCTCTGTAGCATCTCTTTGTCAGATGTTGGGCGAATTCTCTGTAACTCTTTTTGACTGTAAGGGATGTGACGGGTGCAGTGCCATGGATGGGAGCTAGATAGATGTAGGTATTTATGTTTGCAGACGAATTGGAATAAGTGTTTTTATGAAGTGTGTTATTGACAATTTTAGCTATTGTATTTAAAAATATATGGTACGTGATTGAAAATTTGGCAGTGAATTCGAAAGTAATGTTCTGATGAATTATTCTAGCTTTTCCATCCTCTCGTTCCATTTCTTTTACACGTTGTCAGTGAAACGTACCCACTGGTATACTTTATGGCTTACAGAGTTCGGCCAAAAATCGATTATTTGTAATAGACATCATGAGTTATAGATTTACGTTTTATGTACCCTGAACGCTCTAAAACTAATACTTCTGGATTGTAGCGTCCTATATAATTGATTGCTGACAGTTTATAGATACTTTAAAACCAGATTCGCTACAGTCAAGACTAGATTAGAGGAAAATTAACATATCAACGGCGTCTGAACTTAAAGCAGCGCTCTGAACCGTAACAATGTCTCCTGCTGAACAAGAGACTCCTTGAGAGCGCATAAGTTGTTGGAATGCATAGCCATTTCCTGGCTACTGTGCAAGGGGTGGAAAGTGGAAACATGTACTGCTGCTTGTTCAACAGGCTGCAACTCCAGAAACATTTCAAACATATATATAGCGGAGTTCCACCTGATGCACACGTCCTGTATCAGTCTTACGTTTTCAAATCCAGCAGTTTAGTTTACCTTTAAGTACAGCAGCAGCTGTATGGATCCTGTGAATACCTGACACAATCCTTCAAATAAGGGCAAGAATCCTTGACACATCATTGATATTTTACGCTTTACGCACTACTATATTCAGAGTGTGAACTACTATATTCAGAGTGTGTGCTGCGGGTTGCATCCGGACTCAGAGGCAGCTACAGCCATATTATCTACATTGTGCGTCACTAAGGTAGGATTATTGCAGAGACCCCATTCGTCAATAGCAACTTCAAACATTGATGGAATTGCTTTGATGTCACTTTTCATCATGGTCGAAGTAGTGCCACTGGATGACCCAGCTGCTGATGCTGTCAAAACTGTCATCTTTCTATGTCGAGTTAGATTGGTACTTAAATTAGTCGTTACATTACTATAACGTATGTCAGTGATGCACTTCTTGCACACGGTAATACTACAACTCGTTATTTCATTTAAACCGAAAAATCCCAAACAGCACGTTTTGATTTATTGCTGGGAATAATTTTTAAAAATCCATTTTTGTAAAAATATTAATTTTCTGAATATTAAAATTCAGGTCTACACGCCTGTCAAATAACCTGAAAAAAAATGAGTCAACATTAATCGATATTTTTAGACAAGAAAATGAAGGATCTGACCGATGATGTATTTCACGTGAAAAGCATCACATGTAGCCTCCGTTTAAATGTTTTGCTCTTTTTATCACTCTTAACAACAATTGTTGCATGATTTGTCTTTTGTACATTCTCAGTATTGGATACAACAATAAATTATTTTAGAGGAATTTATATAATTGCGAACACGAACTCTTGAGTACTGATCATTTAGTGGTATAATGAAAAGGACATAACTATCTAAGGCAAAGAGAAGTTTATGAATTGTTATTTTTAATTGAACAAATATCCTCTGCTCTTGAATTACCCACCTTCCCACAGCTAGACTTTGCCGGTTAATGGTACTGCGGATCTTCAATCTAGGACTAAGCGTGCATCTAGGAGAAAAAATATGTTTATCTAATTAAATTTGAAGAATACACAGATTTGTGTGATGAAAGCATTACCGAGAAAAATCGCAATACAGAAAATCGTATTGCGGGATGTATTGCCAGAATTGCACACCACAATGTATATCGGTATATCATTGCACCACTAAAAATGCCATACTTTTTCTTACATAATTATGTGATTCCAACGTTTTGCTGTTGTTGTTGTTTTTCATTTTTTACAAAGCAAGCAACCTTTCGTGGAGGTTTGACGGAGTCTAAAAATTTGACCTCTATCGAAATTCTGAAGACCCGGTATGCATTGTTGTATATGTTAGTGTGCAGTATTTTCAATTTAATTTTGAAAAGTATTCGTCACAGATGTGTTACGTGTGTATTATGCACGTATATATCACAAAAGAAGTTCTTCGACTGATTGTCCTTTGAACGTCACTTACCACGCATTCAGAGAAAGCATATATTAGACAAAGAATAGTACTGTGCCCTATCACCATAACGTAAAGTACACAATATGCTTTCGAGGATGTCTCAATTCTTTGTTAAAAAAACAACATTTGTTACACCCAGGTTATTCAAATGATAAATATTACATCAATAAAACACTAAATTTTCCAGAAAAGAGGTCATTAGCTTGTTTGCACTATAACTAAATCTTGATTTGTGCTTTGTATTGGCTTTCAGATGTGTAATCATAATGGACATGCGATGTTTGATGAATATAGAAGGTTGGAGGCAGGCAGCTCAGGGACCGTCTTTCCAATTCGCAGCTCAACGAGTCATTTGGAAACACTCGGGCCTGCCAGTGCGAACGGACGTAAAGCCGTCTTGGGACAGGGGATCTTTTCACTCAGATGAGCACTAATAGCTATCCCAAGCCAAAGCCAAGAGACAACCAGTCTAACTAACCTAGAAGGCAGTCGTACAGATGCAGTAAGAAACCAAATTTCTCCGCCTTCATGCCTCCAAAACGTAAATATTGACCTACCCTCCCCACCTCCTGCAAACAGCCTACCTGTCATTATGGAGGGGTTACGGGTTTCGTTCATCAAACCCCCCTCTCCTTCTCTTCCCTCTTCACGAATGTACCATCAGATCGGGAGCACGATGCCTTTGTGCGACAGGAGATGTGGTCTCTAAGAAAAAACAGGCGACGGAGATTACGCAAAGACCACAATCGCTTGGGCTTTATTCAGTGCTGTTTCTTATTCGGAAAGCTACGGCAAGATGAGACTTATCATCGACTTGAGTCGCCTCAATCACTTCATTGCACATCAAAAATTCAAGGTGGACACTGGCGTGATGAATCTGCCTCTCTGTCCGAATGGACGAGTATGCCGTCAGTCTCGATCTGACCAACACATATTTTCACGTCCCTATCCACCCGGTGTCACTAAAATGTCTCCATTTTGCTGACTGCTACGCAGTTTATGAGTTGAAAGTCCTTCCCTTTGGTCTCAACATCGGCCCTTGGGCTTTTGCGAAGATTATGACTTGCATCGTCACCGTGTTCCGATCGACATAAGCTTACCTGCACGACATCCTCCAGAAACACACGTTAAGTTCTACCCAAATCCAAATCAGGAAAGATCTCCTCTCTCTCTTTGGTATCATCTAGGCTTTCTAGTGAACTGGGAAAAGTCAGAGCTACATCCCTCCCAAACTTTTGTCCACATGGGTATGGAGTTCTTAACCAATCTGAATCTGCTAGTATTCGCGTAATCAGAATCGTCGAACTCGGCGTGTCCGCTTCCGACAGGACTTGGATTTCAGTGAGAGAGTTCTTGAAACTCATTGGATTATTTATTGCGGTAGCGGTCTTAATCCCACTCATCCATCTTTTTGTGGGTCCCTTTCACATGTCCTTGCTAGCATATTGGCGCCCTTTTTCTTGTTTCGATCAAACAGTCACGAACACGCCCGGGATACTATCATTCCTGCGTCAGTGACGCAACCCAGGAAGGATGACCTGGTGAATCTCGCTGAAGAAGCCCCAAGCAAAGTAACAGTATGTACCAACGCCAGTACGTATGGCTGTGGTACCCATCTGTTGACGGACTTCATTACCATCAGGGGAGTGGCCTCTATACATCAGCATTCTAGAAAAGAAGACTATCATCAACGCCTTTCACATCTGGTAGGATCGACTCTCAGACAAAACGGTCCTCATTATGTCAGACAACTGCGGTGGTGACCTGTCTCCTCAAACAGGTGGAAACCATATTACCCGACCTGTGTGTACTGGTTTGGCAGTTCTTACGTTGATGCGGCAATCTCCACATCAACGTACAAATCAGACATTTCCCCGTCAGGCTCGCTGTCCTCGCCGATACTCAATTCAGGAAAGGCCGTATCCTTCAGATTGAGTAGCCTCTACAGCAATTGTCTTCACTCGGATCTGCGCCCTTTGATCGACATTTATTGCAAAAAGGTAAAATAAAAAGTTACCCACCTTCGTTTCTCATATTCCAGACCCTGAAGCCTGTGCCTTGGACGTTCTATCAATCAGTTGGGACGGTTTGTGGGCCTGATACCAAAAGAAATCCAGACGTTACGGGGCCACCAACGAAAGATGATTATTATATCCCCTATAAGATGGGACAAGTCCCGGGTTAGCAATCTGCTCGATTTAGCAATAGATCTACCCGAGAAGATTCCTGGCAACCCCAATCTTCTCAAGCAACCACTGTCACGGGTGTTCTATCGATGCTCGGACCTTCTCCTTTTGCACGCGTTGCTCTTATCAGGGCAGCCTTGCAAGATAAACAATTTAAGTCTTCGATTGTGGAGAGAATATCGAGAGCAAGAAGGCCCTCAATTCTGAATGCTTGCAAGGGAAAGTGGCTTGTTTTCAGGGACTGGTGCCAAGTCAATAACATAGTCCGGCTGAGTGCCTCAATCATTCGAATGGTCGACTTTTTTCTCTGGCTGATCGAGGTGAAACAATTGGCCCCAATCACATTCAAAGATTACCACTTATGAGATTCGAGACACCTCTGTCAGCCTTGCGTTCTAACGTAACGTCTCGATCCGGGATATAATAGAAACTGCTGGCTAGCTTACAGAGTCATCCTTTTCGAGTTTTTACATCAGAGATTTAGCTTCGCAGACGCAAACAATAAATCTGGTCGGTCATATGGCGGCAGCACAGACGGCCACCAGATCCAATTAAAACAACCAGCACAGCCTATCAACCTCGCTGGGATCGCCACTGAAATTTTGTAAATAAGAAGATTTCAATATTTATCTTCTAAACCGTATGTAGATGCCAAATGTCAAGTGACCATAGGCTGTGTTGCTTATGTAATTAAGAGAACTGGTTATCGTTCGCATGGTAAATCCAGCCATCCTTCCACAGAAAGATACCCGAGGTAGAGGTCGGATGCTCAGCATTCACTTCACCTATTACCAATTCTCCTAACGTAATGTGGTTGGGGAACTATTTGAAGAAGAAAGCGAATTTTAAAGTAAATTATGTTTCTCCGAGAATACTTACCCAATCACATTACTTAAAAATTCTCCAAACCACCCAGCCATGGGAACGGGAGGTACCAAGACTTATTGCACTTTGTTTATATTAGATAGACAGGAAAAGACGATTGTCATTTTTAGTAGGGCTGGATTTGCGAGGTATTAAGTCTAATATTTCTAACTTAATGTGATTGGCTACGTATTTATTTAAAAAATGTGATATTCGTACAGTGAACGTGCATATATAACAGAGTGGGCTTTTTCGTGCAGTGAACGTGTAAATATATAATAGATTCGGCCTTTCCGTGCAGTGAATGTGTATATAATGATACAATGTTGCATGGTAAGGAACTAAATTTCCTCCACTCCATGATCCTGTGTCTCGGGTCCTGGGGTCTATATTTCTCATTTTAAACTTATTATAAAATATGTTTAACATTAGCTTGTTTGGCAACAAAGCAATCTTATATTATATGTTTGCTTTGGTGGTTCATAATTACATATGTTTGTAGTTAGATGACATTGTGACTGGTGTAGGCCATTATGGCCGATACACATACACAACCTGGTGCCAACCTCACAAACTTGTAGGATAAGTCTAGTGGAGCAGCAGAGTGGGCGAAAAGACCATTTTATAGTGTAGTCTATTTTTTTTTTTTTTAAATTCACTGAAACAGATGTTGCCTTTGGGAAATCTGCACTTGAACGATTATATGGCAATATATCACAACTAAAGTTTAAATATTAGGAAGAATAAAACGGGATGTTAAGTAAATTGCGTTACATTTGTTTTATATTTCATCTTTGTTTTTCCTTTTTTCTTTGTTTATGCCTTAAAACCATATGCCCATAATTGAAGTTATCAAAAACGTGTGTAAATAGTAAATGAAGATAAATATGTACGCGAGAAAAGGAAGTGTTAGAATGCAGACATATGCATGTGTATATACATAGATAAATAAATTATGACTTTGAAATAGTTAGAACTGAGAAAGAGAGTAGAGAAAGAAGGGGTGGGGTAGGTAAAAATACGTTGAACTGAAACATTAAATATTTTTCTTCGAAATGGTTCATTTGATTTGCTTTTTGAAACTTTATTAAGTTCACTTTTCTACGCCTGGATATGCTATCAGATCAATATGTACAGTAATGAAAGCTAGACTTTATGGAATAATATTTTTTTGTTTCTTAAACTAAATGATTTGAGAATGCTGACTTATCCATTTGCTTAACAATAATCATCTAGTCACCTTGAAGTCGGGGACATGCATCTAAATTATCTCTGACTAGCTGACTTTTGAAAAGGAGTTTAGAATACTTATTTTTATTGGCATACTTCTTTTCCAAACAATAAGTAGTTATCAGTCTACTATAATGTTTAAGTAAACAATCAGACAATAGATGATAAACACCGATTGGGTTGCTAGTATTTAGGGTGATTGATTAGGCATTTAAAGAAAGAGAAATGGCTATAATCATTATGGATAAGTGCTTTATTAAGCATGCCTCTAAATTAAATCTCACACGAGTTACAGTATTAAGATATACATGTATTACCTAATTACCTTCACATCGGTGACATGCATCAAAATAATCTTTGAGAAGCCGATTGTTTAGAGTCTGGAAGCTCGGCATATAATGTAGCCCAAAAA